>CAVNZL010000003.1:2957500-3250000 GCA_963693355.1 Pontia daplidice
CCCCCCCCCCCCCCCCCCCCCCCCCCCCCCCCCCCCCCCCCCCCCCCCCCCCCCCCCCCCCCCCCCCCCCCCCCCCCCCCCCCCCCCCCCCCCCCCCCCCCCCCCCCCCCCCCCCCCCCCCCCCCCCCCCCCCCCCCCCCCCCCCCCCCCCCCCCCCCCCCCCCCCCCCCCCCCCCCCCCCCCCCCCCCCCCCCCCCCCCCCCCCCCCCCCCCCCCCCCCCCCCCCCCCCCCCCCCCCCCCCCCCCCCCCCCCCCCCCCCCCCCCCCCCCCCCCCCCCCCCCCCCCCCCCCCCCCCCCCCCCCCCCCCCCCCCCCCCCCCCCCCCCCCCCCCCCCCCCCCCCCCCCCCCCCCCCCCCCCCCCCCCCCCCCCCCCCCCCCCCCCCCCCCCCCCCCCCCCCCCCCCCCCCCCCCCCCCCCCCCCCCCCCCCCCCCCCCCCCCCCCCCCCCCCCCCCCCCCCCCCCCCCCCCCCCCCCCCCCCCCCCCCCCCCCCCCCCCCCCCCCCCCCCCCCCCCCCCCCCCCCCCCCCCCCCCCCCCCCCCCCCCCCCCCCCCCCCCCCCCCCCCCCCCCCCCCCCCCCCCCCCCCCCCCCCCCCCCCCCCCCCCCCCCCCCCCCCCCCCCCCCCCCCCCCCCCCCCCCCCCCCCCCCCCCCCCCCCCCCCCCCCCCCCCCCCCCCCCCCCCCCCCCCCCCCCCCCCCCCCCCCCCCCCCCCCCCCCCCCCCCCCCCCCCCCCCCCCCCCCCCCCCCCCCCCCCCCCCCCCCCCCCCCCCCCCCCCCCCCCCCCGCGGCGCCGGCGCGCCCCGCGCCGCCGCGCCCCCCCCCCCCCCCCCCCCCCCCCCCCCCCCCCCCCCCCCCCCCCCCCCCCGCCCCCCCCCCCCCGGCGCCGGGGCCCCCCCCCCCCCCCCCCCCCCCCCCCCCCCCCCCCCCCCCCCCCCCCCCCCCCCCCCCCCCCCCCCCCCCCCCCCCCCCCCCCCCCCCCCCCCCCCCCCCCCGCCGCGCCCCCGCCCCCCCCCCCCCCCCCCCCCCCCCCCCCCCCCCCCCCCCCCCCCCCCCCCCCCCCCCCCCCCCCCCCCCCCCCCCCCCCCCCCCCCCCCCCCCCCCCGCCCCCCCCCCCCCCCCCCCCCCCCCCCCCCCCCCCCCCCCCCCCCCCCCCCCCCCCCCCCCCCCCCCCCCCCCCCCCCCCCCCCCCCCCCCCCCCCCCCCCCCCCCCCCCCCCCCCCCCCCCCCCCCCCCCCCCCCCCCCCCCCCCCCCCCCCCCCCCCCCCCCCCCCCCCCCCCCCCCCCCCCCCCCCCCCCCCCCCCCCCCCCCCCCCCCCCCCCCCCCCCCCCCCCCCCCCCCCCCCCCCCCCCCCCCCCCCCCCCCCCCCCCCCCCCCCCCCCCCCCCCCCCCCCCCCCCCCCCCCCCCCCCCCCCCCCCCCCCCCCCCCCCCCCCCCCCCCCCCCCCCCCCCCCCCCCCCCTATTTATATTTTTTTTTTCCTCCCCCCTCTTCCCCCCCCCCCCCCCCCCCCCCCCCCCCCCCCCCCCCCCCCCCCCCCCCCCCCCCCCCCCCCCCCCCCCCCCCCCCCCCCCCCCCCCCCCCCCCCCCCCCCCCCCCCCCCCCCCCCCCCCCCCCCCCCCCCCCCCCCCCCCCCCCCCCCCCCCCCCCCCCCCCCCCCCCCCCCCCCCCCCCCCCCCCCCCCCCCCCCCCCCCCCCCCCCCCCCCCCCCCCCCCCCCCCCCCCCCCCCCCCCCCCCCCCCCCCCCCCCCCCCCCCCCCCCCCCCCCCCCCCCCCCCCCCCCCCCCCCCCCCCCCCCCCCCCCCCCCCCCCCCCCCCCCCCCCCCCCCCCCCCCCCCCCCCCCCCCCCCCCCCCCCCCCCCCCCCCCCCCCCCCCCCCCCCCCCCCCCCCCCCCCCCCCCCCCCCCCCCCCCCCCCCCCCCCCCCCCCCCCCCCCCCCCCCCCCCCCCCCCCCCCCCCCCCCCCCCCCCCCCCCCCCCCCCCCCCCCCCCCCCCCCCCCCCCCCCCCCCCCCCCCCCCCCCCCCCCCCCCCCCCCCCCCCCCCCCCCCCCCCCCCCCCCCCCCCCCCCCCCCCCCCCCCCCCCCCCCCCCCCCCCCCCCCCCCCCCCCCCCCCCCCCCCCCCCCCCCCCCCCCCCCCCCCCCCCCCCCCCCCCCCCCCCCCCCCCCCCCCCCCCCCCCCCCCCCCCCCCCCCCCCCCCCCCCCCCCCCCCCCCCCCCCCCCCCCCCTCCCCCCCTTTCTTCTCCCCCCCCCCCCTCCCCCCCTTTTTTTTTTTTTTTTTTTTTTTTTTTTTTTTTTTTTTTTTTTTTTTTTTTTTTTTTTTTTTTTTTTTTTTTTTTTTTTTTTTTTTTTTTTTTTTTTTTTTTTTCCCCCCCTCCCCCCCCCCCCCCCCCCCCCCCCCCCCCCCCCCCCCCCCCCCCCCCCCCCCCCCCCCCCCCCCCCCCCCCCCCCCCCCCCCCCCCCCCCCCCCCCCCCCCCCCCCCCCCCCCCCCCCCCCCCCCCCCCCCCCCCCCCCCCCCCCCCCCCCCCCCCCCCCCCCCCCCCCCCCCCCCCCCCCCCCCCCCCCCCCCCCCCCCCCCCCCCCCCCCCCCCCCCCCCCCCCCCCCCCCCCCCCCCCCCCCCCCCCCCCCCCCCCCCCCCCATACAGAAATCGAATCTTACAGCTGATGTTAATGACCCACGAGTTCATTTAACAAAATTGTTCATAATGTCCTATTGATTAAAAAGAGGGCCCTATTATGTTGTATTGTCTCCATTCAGACTGAGGACAAAAAGTAATTATGGGTGCCATACAGCTTTCATTCACGGTACATCAACCTCGAAATAAGAGATTTTAACTTAGAGGCGGTTTAATTGTTACATATAAAAGTACAAACAGTACAGATACATATGGTTACGCATCTTAAAATGGAGATAACTCCCGCAATCGAAACCATAATTTAAGAATTTGAAACTATACAAAAATTACCAAGAATATTATTAACGCAATAAGATTTTAACGTTTTTATATTATAATTTAGATAACTTTCGTTGCTTTTAGATATTAGCAAAAGAAATGCGACCATTTTTTTCACAATTTATTTAATGTTCCGACCAATATTCAATCTAGATTCTGTTATACCGTATACAGTACCAATTATCATCATATAATAAATTAACCTATATAGATTTGGATTACTTAACAAATAAAATGGCTATGCGTTAACAAATGAGTTAATAATCTTAATAATTATAGTCGTGAGGTAGATGTCAAAAATAACTCACTGCTTCCGGCTATTGGATTAAATCCATTGTTTTTATAATGCACAGTTAATATTCTCCGATACGCACAAGTCACGCGTGATTTACTAGTGATCATTTTATAAGTCGTGACTAGAGTCTAGTGGACAATAGATAAAGTATATATATTAACACCACACATACTCTCACACATGGCATAAAATTTAATAATATTATTTGTCTTGAGGGTCTTTTTCAGAAAGAAATAATTTTAATAGCCATCCTGTAACAGTTAATAGTGTGACAATTTTTACTTATTTATAGTCAATATTGTATGTAAAGTCTTATTACATACATGTATATCTCGCAATGGATAAAAAGTAGGTACTTGATATTATATATCAAAAGTAGCCTGTTCTGATGTATTAAAAAGATGTCATTAGTAGCCATTCTCAAGTATACTGATACACAGTATAAGCAAGTACAATATGTCATATGAAATAGGAAGGTATATAAGAAGACCCCTTCACCTGGCTTTGACTTTGCGAGGTTAAGTTGAAAAACTCTCTAAGAGCCGTGACCTGTGCAAGACTGGGAAAGATATCCAGATAAGAATAGATATTTAAAATTTGAAAATCGTATATTTACAAAAGGATATGATTGTGTTCTTATTCTGACATACACCACTTAGGCTAAGTAGCAAGGAAGATGTTTTAACTTAACATAACATCAAAGATCAACAAAAATCGCTAAATATTTGGTTTAACGTAAAGAATACCAGCAATAAGTGTAAATTTCAAATAGCTTGTAGTGTTTTGTATCTGAAACTTTAAAAATATTTTTCTTAAAGACTGATTAAGTATAGAAAACAAATAAGAAAAGCAAAGCCGGATCGATGCACAGGTTGCCTCTCAAATTTTTAACCTTCGAAATAAGCTCAGACGATTTCGTGGTATATCCGAATTAAATTTAATAAGCATACTAGTGTTCTGGTATGAAATCCACAGTCGTGAGTGAAAATCTAGACTTGTATGATTCTATTTCGTGTCTAATTTGGAAATTTTCGACTCGTTCCCTTCACGAATTGAAATTATTGCAACAAAGTCATAACGAAGGAATACACAGCTTCTTACAAGATTACTTTGAATAGATAATTTGCTGTCTGTCATTACAAAATGTCTTAAAGACAAAATCTTTAAGTACTAATTTTTACCAAAATTCTTATTCAACAATGAATTTCGAAAACGTATGAGGCTCGAATGTATCTATTAGAAAGTACGTCCTAGTTTCTTCAATACTTATCTAAAGATATTTTTAATTAGATTATAGAATAAAGCCAATGCAGTTTGTTATAATTATATTACAATTACTTTTCTAAGTCAAAGACACTGAAATAGTTTTGTGGAAACTGACACTACCAGACCACAGAGATCCAAGAAAACGATTTTATTCGATAGTATAAATAAATATAAATGTAAACGCAAGTAATGGCCATTTTAAGGAGAACAAAGATAGTCCATTTACAATAATTCAATCAATATGACAGCATAATATCTCAGTTTGACGTACAAAGTGGCTATTCAAGTTTATATAACAAGCTTTGTTTATTACGAACGTACACTATCTCTATAGCTCAGCAGTTCAATACTTTAAAAATGGAATACTCTAAAATATTTAACCAACTTATAAACTTGATATTTACTAAAGAACAATATCTGTTCTATCAAGAGTTTATGCACCGCTTTGGGTTTGATTCCTCGCGTAATACTATAATTATCTCGCACTGATAAAACAAAACCAAAGCCAGACTAGACACAAATATAAATTATTTAAAACTAAGCAGTCATTTCCCGTCTAGTATGTACCCTGTAATCGAATGGTTACCTGCCTATTGTATGTAAATAATAAATTCAAACCTTAGTAAATTGTTGCTACGCCCTAATACATATTATTTGAAATAGAAACCCAGTTATTTGCTTTATAGTACCGCCTCATTCACGTAAGAACACTCAATTAATAGATTGGGTAAATCTGTGATTCGAAATTGTTTAATCGTACATTTTTAAATTTGTAGATCAATCATAATCAAAAGAATCAAAATTTTTAAGACAAGTTCAGATTATCTTTAAAGCCACCACACTAAAGACTGAGTCTAAAACTGAAACTTAAAACTCAGTCTTCTCAAGAATGAAATATAACAAGTGGTTTTAATACGTATTATAAAAATACTGACAATCAAAACTTTACCATTTTCCAATCAGACGTCCTAAATTTTATATGAACACGACTCCTAGATTTTTCCAATAAAAAAAATGGGCCATAAATTTTCCAAATGTTACCAATATATATTAATTTACCTTGAAGGGAGAAGATACGAAGTGCAAACTCATGACGTTAAACCAGATTTATCACTGTGGTCACCCTCTCTCGTTCCTTTTTTCAAATGTCATTCAAGTAAACAAGTAGATACCCGAAGAATAGAGTATCGTCTTTAGCATTACATTAAGCAAATTATTATTATTTCGAAAATACTAACATTATACCCGTATGATAAGAATGTATGTGCGTATTTAACACAGGAAAAATATCGGATTATCGTGATATCTGTTACGAGTGACCAATTCAATGTAAGATTTAGTAACATTTATATCGACTAGACAAATCTACAGATTGGACATATTGCTATTGATCTTTTCACATCTCTATTTATCTAAAAAATATTTCTTGACTACATTATCTGATGCGAAGCGAAGTTTACCCTACTACGAAACTTTAAAACTAAACTATTGATTTGACAATACACACTTATTCATGTACGCAATCAAAACTCCGATATCAAATGAAATATAGAGAAAGTCTCAATCGGTGTGTGGGCACGAAATACTCGGTCAAAAAATTAATCGCTTCGCTTGCACATTTTTGCATCATAGGAAAAATACCAGATATGAAATCGATCACAATAAGATCTAAAGAATGCAATTATTGTTTTGAGAAATTTGAGCTAAATGTAACAAAACTATACAATATACATACGTAACAAAATATTATCGATTATTTCGTGTGAACTATTGTGTTCGAGAGTGGGGGCGAATCTTGGGGTACAGCCCCAAATGTATTCACTCTCCAAACAGTACCAGACACGCTAAATTATTTTATGTCGCAAACAGACCGTAAATGATCTTTAGTACAATGACATTAAACTTGTGTTTTAAAAAACAAGAAAAACACATAAACGACCGCAATAGCTTTGAAATTAAGTGGCTTCGCGTGACGATTGGGACTAACCATTGACATCAAACGTTTTACGATAAGTCAGGATAAAGTTGTAAGCTATTAACTTGTGTCTAAAATACAAATATTAAATATAAATCGAACAAAAATAGAGATATAAAACAATCCGTCCTTTATATAAGCAAACATTATTCAATAACTTACAAGAAACCAGCTTTACGATGTATTGGTCAGAATATTTTTCGGAATTAATTGTGCAAAACAGACATAAGCACAGCGCTTCGTGAAATAACGATAAAGTTTGCGAACAAACAAAGCTAAACGAGTACGTATATTTATCCCCAAGATATTCAGAACTGCATTGCACCCACGTACCAAGGAACTGGTTTTCGAACGAACTTAAGGCTTTGCAGATGCTTTCAATTAGCCTATTTTTCTTATCAATTTAACTTGTGATAAAATTGAAGATAAATAATAGTGGTAGGTGAAAATTTTCAATACTCTACTAACCTACTCTTAGTATATACTATGACGAGAGAATAATCTAAATAGTTTATCATTTGTAAGAATTTGTATTAACAGGTGTCAAAACAAAATATAAATCTTGATACGTCGCAATAAAACCTATGTCTAAAATACTAGACTAGTACATAGCGTATATACACTGCATTTTTGTAATAATGAGAGCTGAATATTCCTAGCATTTAAATTAATAGAAAGTCTATTAATAGAAATATTCTTAGTTATTAAACTGTGTGTATTGAAAAATAAGATCCATAGCCCATTAATCTGTGTATCTTCAGTATATTAAAAACTATTATAATCTAGAGAGTCTTTATATTATATAAATATGTATGTAACTTTAATAAAATAGTTACTTTTATAACCATAATGGTGTAGATCGTAGAGCAAGTTTGTAGCCTGTGCCAATTTATGTAGGCGTAAGACAGGACCAGATAAGCCAGTCTATTCTCCAGCCTTCGCAAACCAATAAGTAAAGCGAAACTGTAGAACTACCATTCTATATCTATTACACGGTACACCTACGATCGACACATTGTTGAATACTAAATATCCTAGCGCTGCAACATTCTAACCCTTAAGTACTACATGAAACAATCACTTTTTCCGCGCGCAGCAACACAAAAGCTATCTTTTCCTCAGCTAAATCACCTTTAACCTTTTGATATACTACAATAAATTTTATGCGATAAGATTCAGATGATAAGGTTTAGATAAGTAATGATATGAACTTAAACACAAATTTAATATACTAAATTTAGTTTAAATCTACTCCACTTATATTAATTTCGGTACCCACAAAACATTATTTATACCTCGCAGAAGCTTTTCCTAAGTTTCCATATGTCTCATTAAAATTAGTAAGCCTTTCTAAAGCTTAGCTTTCTTTATGTCACTACCTATATAATATTTATATTTTATTTTAAGGGTACTCATAACAATAAAATTACAAAATAAGGAACTGAATTTAAACTCAAATCTTGATAAACACTAATAAGACTTAATTTAACTCAAAGTTAACGTCAAGATCGAATTATATGAATCACACGAATATAAACAAAACAGCACGTGCATGAAAATAGCCGTCAAATACACATTTCGTATTCACATCACCACAAATAGTCACAAAATCTCACGAAACTCGCGTAGGACGCGCGTCGCGTGCGCGCGCGATCATTGCGTCCACACAACAACCGAGATGCAAGGCCGAAAGGGGCCTTCGCCCTAACACGATCGCGGGATGCAATAGGCACAGGGTGTTAAGACAAAAACAAAACATGCTCGAATTAGATTGAGTTGCTTTGTATCGGCTTAATCTTTTTGTTAATATTTTACTTACCTACGGCGATACACTGGCAACTACTGCAGCAAAATTAGTAAAAGTTTCCTTCTGTTTTTTTTATATTATATTCATCGAAGTAATACGTTGAAGGTATGGTTTTTGATAGATAGAATTCGCAATTTCATAGATAGGCTTTCAAATACATTGACAGACCCTTCATCAAAGGAAGGCCCCGAATCACTTACAACTATTATTTATGCATACTATTATAAAGCAATTATTATAAATATAATTTTATTATAAGCGGTTTATAAAAAAAAGAAAATACACATGCTATTGCTAATTGAATAGCATTTTAACATCGAGGTATTAAAATTGGAATACATTTTGTTATATATGAAATATGATCCACTTTTATGTATCGGCTACGACATTTTCAATGAAATATTATCTGTCATTTGCAATGTAATTCACACCCTGTAGAAAAACGCGGGTGCCATCTGTGCCGAAGAGCCCTTGCATTAGCGGGATGACATTATGCACTACCTCTAGAAGGGTTCGCGGCTTATCTATTTAAATCACTCCTCCCTACATCCTACGCTTGAATTTACAGCACGCAAACAACCTTCCGCAACTCACCTTTATGAAGGTAACGTATATTTTGTATGAGCGTACACGAGTTAGGCAGAACGCCATTTGATGTTTTTTAAATGATGACCAAGGAATATTAATTGTAATTTTTAGTTGTAATTTTATGTATATGATATAGGCATTTTTGCCTGAAATAAATACCATTATTAAGTCTTCTAGACAATTATATTTGTATACCAATTCAGGAGCGTGTTTTATTATTTAGCTAGAGATTAAATGCAGTCCTAATATAGTGAATAATGGCCATAAAAGCATGAATAGAAATATTATGAATGGATATGTATTGCATAACAATAAATTTTTGGTGAAGCACGCGCTGCGCCCCATTTTGGGTCGCTATGGACTAGGAGCATGAATTCGTAGTTAACTGTTAATGGCAGCTATGATTAATTTTAATTATTTTTCGTGTGCACTCCACTAGTCGATATAGTTTTCGGGGCGAAAATGGGCAAACTAATTCATCAAAAAATTATTGAATAATAAAAATTTAAAATTTAAGACTACAAATTTAACATGCGTAACTGTAGCAACATAATTTTTTTTTTGTATAAAGTATAAATTACGCTATGTATACATATGTATTGTGAGTTAAAATCTAGTTGATTAAAATCCTTAATTACTTCCTTAGTTACTACAAGAGTTGATTGTAATTAAACATACATTATTGAAATTGATACTAGCAATTGTCAGTTTCTTTTAATACTTCCAATTATAAAAGTAAGACAAGATCAGAAATCACATTCATATACATTTGCGATATAATACAGGAATTTTAATCTAATCTATGTACATATATTATTTACATAACTCGACAATTCGAGTATCGAATGAAGGCAAAATTGTATTCTTGTAATATGATGTGGCTTCTCAAACGAGTTATTAGTTACATAACATCTTCTTCTATCTGTTAAAGAAGTATATTGAAACCTGGTACTGAAGCAATAAAAAAGCGATATT
This sequence comes from Pontia daplidice, assembly GCA_963693355.1. Lineage (NCBI taxonomy): Eukaryota > Metazoa > Arthropoda > Insecta > Lepidoptera > Pieridae > Pontia > Pontia daplidice. The sequence goes on from CAVNZL010000003.1 coordinate 2,967,359, forward strand.
GAAAAACCAAGACTTTAACATTAGTATACAATTGTTGGCAAAATGAACTCGATCGAAGTTACATGAAGATATTAAGCGTGAAGAATTCAAAGAGAATATAAGACGCCGGAGATAGTAAACAAATGAACGCTCGCGTTTGGAAAATGTAATTCCAAGTAGCTGCACTGCAGATAATGCACATCTAGGCTTAATGAAACCACGATTTTGCGACGAAGTAAATTTTTGAAATGTTCTTAAGGATTTTTTTCATTCCGGCATCTGTGTGTCGACAGCTGGTCTCATAAATCAGTAGTTCGCAGTGCAAATCCTTAGATATATGTAGGGTGTAAAATATGTTTTTTTATTAAGTAACGGCTATTGGGGATAATGAGGATTTAAGAGTGACTCAAGCTGCAATATTTCTTTTAATATAGTGCGGTACACACTCGCGTTCAAACCCCTATTCTGCACTTATGGATTTACATATATGCATATGGACATTTTAGTAAGGAAGAAAAATCTTATGAGAAATTAGAATATTCCTGGGCCCAACATAAAACAAACAGAATACAAATTTTCATACAGCAATTTTAGTATAAGAGGCGGTTTGGAACAAAACACTTTTCTTTCGTAATAGGGTTGCAAAGTCGAAATCTGAAAATCTTAACGATTGTATAACAATGCGGAAATGTTCATTGCAGTGAGGTTCGACCAATTCCTCGTTTGTTAAAACCGATTAAACTATTCTCGGAATATCTAAAATTAAATCGTTATTTCTAAAATATGAGTTCGGTTTAGACTAACACCGCTATAGAGCGGTGTACTTAAGCTGTCACAAATGTGGCGTATGCGTGTAATGGGTATGATAAATCGAGTCGGTTACATGTATGTGCATATAAATATATATATTTAACTTTTCGCGAACCAAATAACCACTTTCATATGTATATTTAAGTATTTCTTCTTGATATATATCTCTAAGAGAATCAAAGTAATTAGGATTGAGAATCGCCACAGCTATGTAATGGAGGCATTTTAAATACAGAAGTTAAACTTTGCGACTCCAGACCCTGAATTTAGATGTAAGTCAAAATTGTTCTAAAAAACTAAAATATATAATTTATGCACTGCAAAGAAATAAAAAGGGTTAATTCATAAAGTTATTATTTTATGTTAAATTTATATCCAGCGGAGTTCTACTAGATAAATTTCCATTAAAAGACTATTCCAATATATATTTGATATAAGATACCACCTATCTGCTTACTGATTTATCAATCATATGTTATGACTATTTTAATTTCAAAAATCAATTTTTTTAGTTGTCAATTTCATTATTATTAAAGAATTAAATTTATCTAAACAAAAACATACTACGAACGAACACAAAATACTTAAACTATAAGGTTTGATTAAACTTACGATTTTTTTTAGATTTCATTCAATTCCCTAACGTTCACAACCTTCAAAAACCTAATCGATTGCCAGCAGGGGTGATAAAGCATTGAACTCATAACGCATTATTTACGAGCACATTAATAGTGCAGTTAAATGAGAGAAATTTTCAAGAAGGGCACACCCGTGGCCAGACGATCATTACAACTTACACTACAAGTCATAGGCAAGAGCTCCACACGTGCTGTCACAAATTAATACACGACAATGACGTTTACTTTACAAAATATTGTTTGAGTTTTAATATATCATTTAAATTTAATAATATAATCAAAGTGAATGTTTATCATAAATTATGAAATTATATCTTTATGTAACTATGTATTAAAAATAAATTTACTATTTCTTTCGTAAAATATTAACGGTGTGTAACTTAAATTTGAATAGTTTAGTTCTATGAAACATTCTATTGGCCATAATATTAAATAATATAAATCCTTGTTTGGTGAAAAATTAAAGGAATACTTATACAGATACGTGAATAATCTAATTAATACTTTATTATTTTTCAAATGTAAACATTAAGCCACCCAATGTTTTATAAAAATAAAACATTATAAAATAGGCGTGGGAAGTAATGAAAAATCTGCATTGCAAATTACATTTTACGTTTCTAATTTTCTCGAAGCGGTTGTAGTAGCGGTAAGAATAAGCTTTGAAATATGTAATGGCAAATTACTTGGAACAATTAAGTATTACAGAGGAAATATTGTTTAAATCCTGTTATATTTATAAGACGGTAAATGCTTATAAACAAGTATCTTGAAGAAATTAAATATTCTTGTAACTTTGAACCTCGAAACTCTTTTAATTTAATTAAACTGTATGTCTGTAATTGAAAAAACTCAATTATTACCAACCAAATGTAGCTGTAAAATATTCTGAATTATTATTATTTTCTGAATTGAATATTTCTTTCGTAGTATAAACAAAATTAGTCAACAAGACAGTTGAGCTAATATTTGGTTCTAATAACAATCTCACACAAAGCGAATCGGCATTGTTTGTTGATGGAAAGATTGTGGCCCTAGTCTCCGCCACTTCTGTTGAAATATAAACACCATTCGTGCCAAGAGCCGTCTGTTGACAGAACTCAATTCACATTAAAGCATTTAATATTAATAACAAATCAAATCTAACACGTTTTCAGAAACCCTAATTTAAAGTAGTATTTATAATAATATTAACATTTCTTAGTTAGTGGCGAAAAAGATTCGTTTGGAATATATTATACAGCTATATATCACTACAGTATAAAACAAAGTCGCTTTCTCTGTCCCTTTGTATGCTTAAATCTGAAACTACGAAACGGATTTTGATGCTGTTTTTTAATAGATAGAGTGATTCAAAGAGGAAGGTTTATATGTATAATAACATCCATTAAATAGTAGCGAAGTACTGTTGTATTTTTGAGGTTTCTAATGTGATGTCGTAAATAATTACATTTTTTCCGCTTACATTGCAAACCAGGCTAACCCTACGAGTTTTCAAAATCAAAATATTGTACTAAGCATGGTAATTGTTAAAAAGATCTACAGAAAAGTCCGTGTGGGTATATACCCACACGGACGTGTCCGTGTGGGTGGGATAGCCCAGAATACCTTTTTGTCATTTACTTTTTACGACAAATAATGGCTAATTTTCGATGCGATTTTAACCAATAAAGCATTTATCCTTAACCAATTAAATTCCTAGAATACATTGTTTATTTAATATAGATCTATATCCCTTTACACCGTATGATTTAAGTGAATATTTTCGAAGATATTACAGATTTAACACACACTTTGAATTTAGCAGCAATGAGCACCCGTGCGAAGCCAGGGCGTGTCGCTAGTATATATATAAATTTAAATTAAACATTTAAAGTACAAAGTATCATTTCGAATTATGTATTGTAAATTGAAAATACATTTTTCTGTTACTTATTGAAATATCTTGGATGCCACAATTTAAAGAATCTATGAGTATTGAAAAATAACACGACATAATCATCAGCTGTTTAAAAGATCCTAATTGACTAAGCATCGCCCTTAGTAACCCGAGACTTATCTTCGCTTATCAACAGGAAACAAGCTACAAAGTGAGGGATGATCTCGACCCAAAAAAATACCGTTAGTTCATGCCAATCGAGTATAAAACTTGAATAAATTGCAAGCATTTATAGCTCTTAATCAACTTTTTATACTCTATAACTGTAAAGAAAATATTGGTTTACTTGAATCTCGATTGATTGGCGATAAAAAACCAATAAAACGTTAATCATTGTGTCATTACATAATTAATTGGTATTAACAAGAATTTTCTACATAACGACACAAATAATAATGAGTGTCATGTTTTGTTTACGGTAAAACTGGGAGCTTAAAAGCTTATTTAGGCAATATTATATATATTTTATATTTTGTTTTGAACAAGCCAAGCGATTGGTTTGAAGAAGATATAATTGTGCTTTAAATATGGTGGGTACTATAATGTTTTGTCTCTTTTTCACAGTAAAATAAAAATCACTTATGAATTTTGATGTAATTACTATCACTTCGCTAGGACAGTACAATATTAAATTCCTAATATGCCAAAGAAAAACTACTATCCCTTGTCAAAATAGCGTGTGAAAAACCAATGATCGATAATGATATTTAATTTAATGCAGTGGAATGTATCAAGTTGACATGTACGGCAATCGTGGTTCGATCAAAGCATTACCCTATATGGAAACCTGTCCCATTGTTAAAATAAATCTTTTAAAGTCGATACAATTTACTCTAAATTTTCTTTCAATTTAATTTTTGACAACATAGGTACTATCTATAGCTGATAACTGTATTTCTTTTGTTTTACTTAATATAGCAGAAGACATTCAACTCCTACTTAATAAGGGTTACGTATAAAAAACATAATCCTTATTTACGACGTTATAATAATAATCGTGGTTTTGAAGCTATTATATATTTATTTACTCGTGGTTAGCAATTAAATATAATAAAAATATCATGATTTAGTAAGTTTTATATAAATAATCAATGAAATCGATGTAGGTATGTATATGCTTTTGTTTCAGAAGATGTAGCTGAAGCAGTTAAGGCCGTTTTGCGCCACCAGTTATAAATTATTTTGGATTTCTGAAGGATTATTTGCTAATGTTAATCAAAGGTTTAGGAATCTTATTTCCAAATAACTAAATATTCTGTTAATAAATAAAATTAAAAATATATATGTTCTACAAATATAATAATTATAATTATATATTATTATATATTTTTTAGAAATCCTACCCATTTCAGTAAACTTGTCATAATTTCCAAGTCATAAAAACTTGAGCATTTGAACCCACAAACCCCTCTACTCAAGGAGGCAAACAATAGCTTGTTAATCTCGTGAGACTAGTGTGACATCCTTACATTGTTTGTCATGTTGACCGGAGTCAAGTGGGCTGACTTAAGATGAGGTGCAGAGACTTTGTATTAATATGTGCTCGGTATAGTAATGCACTTAGTTTTATTGCCTGTAAAACTATTTGTGTCCGTAAGCAATGCTTAATGAAAGAGCTTACTGGTTAAAATGACTTTGTAGAGAAGAAAAGAGAAGGAACGAAGAAATCTACATATATGATACTATATTGAATACAACGGTAATCAAATCGTATTTTTTGTGTAAAAAAATTATATTGTAATGAATCTAGTGACATCTTTTAAAAAGAAAATTACTATTTTAAAGCGTCAACTGACCCTGACCTAGTTACTATAACTTGTTACTAGATGGCGCACAAAACAAGTTTCTAAGCAAATCAAATAGTTTGTATTATATTTGGAGCAACCTTTAAAATTAGGTGAATAAAATTAATAAAAAACATACCTATTAGCTGTTAATGTTGTCATATCGATGTTATTTCCTGCGTTCAAAATATCATCCCCACTGCTGCCACCTGTTATGCGCTGGACCGAACTTATTGCAACATCTTCAGTGGAGTTCTTAGCGGCGTTTGATGCATGGCCACTAGGTGGCACTATCCTCTGTTTTGAAGCTTGCTTATGTCTGCTAAGTGCGAAAAATAATGCTAAAACTGCCTTTAGTTTAGCATCCCTTATATCAACGGCTGTCACTTGTTCTAATCCTTGTACTTTTTGGGCATGGAGGAAGTCCAAACAGCACTGCACGTTTTCCAACTGAAAAGAAGAAATATAACTTTAAAATGTATTCGAATAGTAACTACCCATGTAGCTGATACTACCATAATACATGTACAACTCTAATCACTCAAACCAATGTCAAATCTAGATAGGTAACGTCAATATAGTTACAACTAAAATCAAGTAACTCATTAATAACATAATTGTATGAATCATTTTGCAATATTATGAATTTCGAGGAAATTTTATGGAAGTAAACTAAGTATTTTTTTCCGATATATTAAGTAAATTTAAAATGTAAATATATTAATACGATTTTACTCGTTTAAAATTTAATGCACATGCCTCTTATCTGATACAAAAACTGATTATGGAGGGACAATGAAAATCGCATCATACTTAAATGGAAAGTAATTCGGCTCCAAAAACGGTTGGTGTGCAAGAAACGCAATGCGAATATCAAACAAATTAACATTTTACGTGCGCTGCCATTGTGCGCGCGCGCAACGACGAAAATGTTTTCATACTGAAACAATTGACACTTTTTGCTAACTATAATTGTTTGTGGAAATTCTATGAGTTCCTGTTTATATTAAAGTTCTGGTAAAACACTTTTTAATATAAAATCAACGATTACAAGCTAATAATCAGCTTGTATGTGGTTTAAAATTATAAAAATACTTCTTTGATTTGAATTTGGAAGTAATTCAAAATTTTATAATTATAAGCAAATCGAGAACCTTAACCCATTAAATGAAATTACAAGATATTTGAAGTTTAAATAATTTAGTAACGGTCTCCTTCATAAAACGTAAACCACAATAAAGTTTTTGTTTCCAAATAAATAAATAAATTATTATTTGCCTAAATAATAATTTATAATAATAATAATTATAATTATAATAATAATAATTTATAATAATACTTTTTTTAGATATGTTTTTCTATAAGTTTCTATTAATCTTGCCAAACCGTATCCGCTCGATTTAGGCGCCAAACACTTTTGTGTTTTTAGACAAACGACGAACTAAATAACTATTTCTTTGTGTATATATATTTTAGGGTCATAACATGGCCGATTGGCTATCAGTGACTGATTCACGGGCCCAACGAAATAAAGAGAGGGCACTATCCACTAGCTCCATCTGGTCGCTGTCTCGTGAATTCCAGGCATAAACAATACGGATGCCGTCATATATTTAATAAATAAATAACCTTTTTTACTTAAACCTTAGTATGGGAACCTTTAAATATGATAAGTTTGAAAATTTGAATGTTATATAAATGAAAGGCAAATCTTTTTATTGTACAGGATCTTATAATTGGGAAATTTATAAAAAGACTACTTCCACATTATATTATAACATTGAAAATTTTTGTTATTATTTTTTATTAAGCAAATGAGATTCCCAAATACAAATTTAGGTGTAGCGAATGGAAATATTCATTATTAATTTAAGCTAATTTGTTTAATAATTTTATCTTGTTCATTATACACAGAAGGAGCGGGGCGGTGTGAGTAACAATATTTCTAGTAGACAAAGGTTTTAATATTAACAACAGCGCGCATCGGGCTCTTTCGTAAGAGCAACAGCTGGCGTCGGCCCTTAAAAGGATTGTCTACATCTCATAGGTCACCAGTGCAAGGCATTATGATATCCTTTGATTATTTATTATTCTCGTTTTACTCTGATCCCTAAATAGGTGTCAACTGTCAAAAAAAAAAAATTTTGGTATTGTTGAAGAAAAAAGTATAAAAAAAGAGTAAAGAGGTTGCAAGTTCTATGTGGGTGTATGGTCTATGTAAACATTTGTTGGCAGTGCAATTTTATAGTATTTTTTTTTGCCTTCGCAGAATTCTTCATGAGTGAGTCTAAATTGTATTAATGCAACATTTATCGAAATTCGATACCTTGGATGAAATTAACAAGAATTCTTTTATGTTTCGTTCCGATGCAAATTTGGGCAAGGACGAATCAGTTTGTGTTATTACTTGGTATGATTTTCATTGCTGATGAACACAAAGATTAATTGTTAAGTGCCAACTTATTTAATGTTTCTTTTATTAACATCTATAAGACTTGATTATATCGAGTATGGCGCATATTGGACACGCGCCTATATAGGTAAAATACTTTGTAATATGTAAAAACGCGATTATTTATTTATTTATATTATTATATTAAAGGCTTATGCCTTTATACTCAGATAAATTTTACTTTATCTGGGCCAAAAACTAAAGTCTCCGGGCCAAACATTGTAACCTTATTTACAACTGTTGTATTTTGTTCTCTATTGTGATATAAATGAGCAATGTAGTATTCTGTATTTGTAAAGAGTTAGGTAATCAAATCTATATATCTGGTACAAACTACCATACATAGTGTGGCAGCATTTTTCAGCACCACACACACCTTTTTATTTCAACATCATAACGTGAAAAAGGGTAAACATTTCATTCCCACGCTTTATACTACTTATTTAAAAATTAATATCAATATTGGAGCTATTGTTATTTTAAATCCAGTGTGTCGGGCTGGAAGCACGGAGCACATGCGATCTTGATCGAAACCTTCAGTAAGGTAGGCTTTAGGGTAATAAAAACTTTATGGAAGAATGAACATGTCTTGCCGCCAATTATTACTGAAACGACAACTCAATAAAGGAAAATAATAAATTTAAATTAATTGTGTCATTGTAGACTCAGAACATTGGCTATCCCTCGGATTCGTAATTTTTTTGCAGAAAGATATTTTGTATTCTTGACAATAACTTATGTGTCAATTCTCATACAGTCTCTTTCATACTTAGCTGCGTGACTTTTATATAATTTATAGTTGTAATTGTGTGTATGAAAATATACTTATCATAAGAGAAAAGTAAAAATTAAATAAACTTATTTTTCAACCTATATTACTATTTACTACTTTTAATTTTATAGTAAGTAAAAAAATTTATATTTTTAGGGACTATTTACGTAAAAATACGTAATTATAAATTTTATTTATTTAAAGATCTATATTACAAGATATTTTATAACGCGTGAAAACAATTTTCCAAATCACATTGACTTTACTGCTAAAAACCCTACCATCAAGCAGTTAAATATTAAGTGATAAACACCCTTCTGGCATTTACTAATATGTCAATAAGTAACCAAATAATGAATAGCTGTGCAAGCTTAGGTTTTACAAAAGCTAAATATTTCAACGCATGATTTCAAAGTGGATTTTATGTATTGGCTTTTATTAGAATAGTAGAAATTAAACGTAAATCAATCAAGTGTAATATCAATGAGTTACAGTTAAACTACTATATACTAAATTATTTAGTAATATATATCTATTAAATTTTATAACTCTATAAGAGATAATTTTTGCATACGTAGTGTCATAAATAAATGAAGTTATGTTTTATTTCGTCACTAATTCAACCCATCTCTAACAAATCACAAAACCAAAGCGATCGAAAATAAATACTAAAATATGTGTGCACATACATCAGTTGAAGTTTTATAATAAATTGTCACAATCCATAAGTTATTCAAAACGATTCCCCAAAATGTTTGTTGAATTTAAAATAGTGTGCCTCGACCTACATGCACTGGACCGCCGTGACCACTTAGCTTTCAAGTCTCAGGGTTTATTACGCTTCATAAAGATTTAATGCCTCCCGATTTTTAATAAAATTATACAGTATTTAAAAAATATAGAGAGCATAAGGAGAGATTGTTATATATTTCACGTTTCCAAAAAAATAAATATGCATATATCCGGAGCAAGACCACTTCTCAAAATGGAGATTGCTTATATTGTTTTTTTATATAAGCACTAACTCAATCTACGAGGGTATTTTAGGTTTGGAGAAACGTTGGATGTTCACATGTTAGGAGTTGTTAGGAAAATATTTATATAGATATAATATTAATTATATTTAAACTATAATCGTTGTTTTATTATACTTATTATCATTACTTTTTGATCGCCCCTCGTATTTAATCAGTAGTTTAGTTAGTAGTTATTCTTCATTCCAAATTTATACATTCAAGTTCTTCAGGCTGTTTAACCACAAACCCATGCCCGTTTACAAGGTACATGACGCTGATTCATTGAATTAACGGCATTAAAATAAGTACCCACTGAAAGTACATAAATATTCAACAGAAATTGCCAAGTACGATAATGTACTACCAAATATGAAATATCGAGTGAACGGTTATCTTTAATAATCACTTCCGCTTAATTTAAATTGTGAAATTAATAAGAAATTATACCATTATTTGCTATTGTATAATTTTTTATTATTAATATATAATAAAATAATTACCTGAATAGTAATGACTAGAGGTATATAAACGTCTTATTAAATATTGTTGATGTAATACAAAATAAGTTTTCACTTAAATCACCTCTGACCGCTGCGGCGTCAAACTTAGTCTCGATATGCGGAATTACGCAATAAGAGAGAACTATTATATCAGAATTACTGATACTAAAATTGGAAACTAGCTGGATGTAAGTCTGGTCCTAGATGCCATCCATTTGAAAAATAGACAAAGATGCAGTGATGTGTAAATAGTAAGTATTTAATATCCAAATAGCTAAGCGAACTTAAATTATCGTTGTCTTAGCATTATTTTTCATAAAGCTGTAATAAATCAAGATAAAGTCGCCTTCTATGGGGTGTAGTGAAAAGATATAAATTTAACAGAACAATGTATATTGTGATGGGCGGTCACGCGATCCACACGGACATACATAATAACCAGTTATTATATGTATTTTGTACCTTGAAAGGTTTGAGATACACTGAAAGTATGAATATTTTGAAGAAAATTATAGGTATGTGGAAGGCTGTCATGGCCATCGCGATTGGAATTAATTTTACATGAAAATAGCATACTAGCACTAAGTTCATTTTAATACAAAATAATGTATAGATATTAGTGGGTAAATTATGTAATTTCAAAACAATTTGTATGAATTTAAATTTTATAACTTTAATAATATCCATATCCATTTAATTTATTATATAATTTAGATTTTCAAACATTAAATTTATTTATCTTAACTAATAGAAGAGTTTAAACTAACGTTACCCACTAACTAACACTTAATTCTAGAAACAGTCCAACTTACAACCCATTCATTGCCGTTAAAACTGTAATACATTAACAACTTTCTCAAACTCCAATTAAGATCCACATAATGAAGGCCTTTTTGGTGAATTTATCACTTTAGTCACAACTACTTAAAAACTCTTTTACCCTTAAACCTTATTTAGCGAGGTGTTCTTTTGGAATTATTGAAGCAGCAGGTATATGAAATTATGACTGATTGCACTAAATATAGGTACGTCATAAATAGTTGCAATATTGTATTCTTTAAGCAAAAATATATTTTTTTAGTTTGTTCAAAAAATATTTACTGAATGTTCTACATTACACAAAATATTTATAGACCTACTTTAGCACTGGGTGCACAATATTTTGCATTAAACCTGGAAAATAAAGCTCTCAAAATACACATTTATGGGCCATTTTGAAGCGTTTTCCACATTTAGACACGAACGGCCGGACAAGCCATTATCTCTATTGCATTGATGCTTTTTCAAAATTTAGGACAGTTCAATTTTTGTAAAATAAAACTATACTATCACAAACTTACCAATGTTTGGTTATATTTTAACAATCATTAACATGTGTATCCTGCCTATGATAAATTTAAATGAAATTAGTTACGTCTTAATAGTGAATTGTTGCAAATTAACTGTTAAGGAATCACACAGAATACTGACGGAGGTGTAGTATTATAACGTTGAAAGCCAATTTAAATTTACCCAATACAAATTTTAGGACTCTTAATACGAACTTATATTAGAAATGCAAAATCATAACATTGATAGATACAATTACAAGAGATTATTGGCAAACCTTCAGTATACGAAGTCATGGATATAATAAGGTTAACAAAGCTCCTTAATGTATAATTGTGATGTAGGCGTTAAATTTCGTTGAACATAACTGCTTGTCTTGTGATATCACCAGTTTAGCAAATGGACTTGGAATTACTTGGCCCATTTCCTATGTAAGATTAGATAATTGCAAATGTGGGTTACATCGAATTCCTTTATCGATTTGATCTAATTGCGCAAACATTGCATTGATAAGGCGGTTTCTTTGAGTGGCTTTGTTTGCAGATTGCAATAATAAAAAAAAACTCTGTTCTGTTTCGGCTGTTTTTTATTTAATGTATTGTGTATTTAGTGAAATATATATCTACGCTTAAAATATTTAACATTTCTACAACTGTAATATTCTAAAAAAATTGAATACGACCATTTTTTATTTCACATACGTACTCGCTACTATTTAAAAATCCAACATCGTAAGAGCTAGAATAACTGGTTTAATGACGAGAAAATCTACGAAAAAATCTTCAATTCTTACAATGTCATTCTAATTCTATGTACATTTATGTCAGAAAAACGAATGTGTTAAACTGATATAATGTTGTTGCTATCTCAACCGATAAAAATAAACATTAGACATGATCAAGTAAATACTACTAATAAATGAAACCACATTAACAATAAATAAATAATGGTCCGCCAAAAGCTGCTTTCGATGTGGTTATCAATTCGCGAGGTATCAATTCAAAATTCAAATTAATTATGTTGAACAACTCCGATAATATCTGTACCAAGATTAATCATTTCCAATCTAAGATTTTATGTTTTATAATTTAGTGTAATAAATTAAATTGATCACAATAAATTGATATTGAGACCATTTAAAACTTGTTTTGCAAATATTTTTGTTCTTAAGAAGACCAAGAAATTAAAATATATAGGTATATACTACTATAGTTTATAATAGTACGGCGGTTAACACCGAAACAACTGCATTTTGTATTACTAATTGCCTGTATAACAAAGTGAAAATAGCAATTTGATTAAAAATCTTATATCTAACAAAGTTCACATTCGTCTCATACAACACAATTCTACAACAGATAGTTGAGTAATTAACTTAAATATTTTTTTTATTCTTAATCCTATATTAAAATTCATACATAGTTTTTAAATAAACGTACATCACTTGTTTTTGTTTACTAAATGTACAATTTCGCAGAATCTGTGGGCCGACCTCAACTGATTGCTATAAAAACAATGAAGGATTTAGCCTATGACCAGTCATTAGACAATTGAGTCATGGTTAGCAGTAAATTGATACAGTTACAATAATAATCCATAAACAAAACTATATATAGTTTAAGGAAAATACTATTATTAATTCAATTTAGTAATAAATAAAAATAGGATACTAATTAATAGCTATGCATTGAATTGAAATATAAAATAATGGCATTTAGGCGAAGCCGTACGTAATTTTAGCTATAAAAGTAGTGTTGTATTTTATATTTAAATTTGTTTAAATAACCGTCACTTATCAAACTCAACCATTCACTTTAATATTTCTGCGATCTCTGTAAACCGTAGATATGGTTAGCCACAATGTCCTTTTAAAATTAAAAAGTCCTTATTTTTATCAATTTCACTTTCCGTTTGGGTTATTTGCATCTAGTGGTTATTTGATCCTTGACAAATATCAGCATTTACCTAATTCAACCTCAAAGTCAAAATATTAATTCATAACGATAAAACTGTATGTTTATGAACTTCAAAAAAGAATTTTAACAATTTGCTCACTAAGTTGCTAAAATTACATTTAGTGTCAGTTCAGAAACCAAGGGCGTAGTAGAGCGGACGAGAAGAACATGCATAAAATTCCTTCGCCATTATTGAAATTGTCATATTATTTATAAAATGCTTGTAAGGAGCTGCAACCCCACTACCACGCATGTGACATCAAAAGCATGGAAAAATAGTAGCACGCACTAACATAATAGTAACATCCAAGCACATAATATCAAGACAATGTATTATTATATAACTTTATTATCAATCAGGATTAGAGGCCACACCTGCTTCAAATCGCTCACATTCTTTACTATCATACATCATTCATATAGATAGAGTATGTTATTAACGTGACAGGACTTAAATAATATTATTGCTTGCTCTATTAAACGTAATATAATCAAAACTTTGTTTGACTAACAAGGACATTTAAACTGGAACCTGATATTTAGATTGTGCCAATATAAACAGATAAAAAGCTTGATGAATATCGGTATTTTGATGACATCGGTGATTTGTATAATTAACGAGTTGCGCCGTTGACCCCTATTCGCTATATCGTGAGCTATTACTACAGAAAGGTTTTGCACGAAGTACTTGTGTCAATTCTTAATATAAAAATAAAAACTCTTTCAACGGTTAAAATAAAAAATGTATTTAAACCGTAATTTAAAAGCAACTGATTTTCTTCCGACAATTAGCTGGTACATTAATTAAATATCTCAATTTAAATATCATTAATTATTGTATTATATCGGTTACATTCCCTGTATATGTTCTTATTAGCAATATTAACTAGAGAGCGGTTGACCCCTTTTCGCTATGTGAGCTAGCACAAAAACTTTAAAGTATTATTAATCAGGCGTCCCACTTGTAATCTGGTTTTGGCGATTACTGAGGTAATGACAGGGCTGTCAGTTTTTGACTTACACCAAATTGAAAGTTAATAACGATTATGTTTTTATATGCCAAAAATATAACAAAAGTGAACCTGTATAGATGAAGTGCAGCATTTCTCGGAGATATAGGATCTTACAGTTAAAGAAACTTGGAATTCGGTGATTATTAAAACATTTTTCACTCAAATGCATTCAAAATTGGAAGTGTACATATACGTCACGCTACATGTTTTATTAATGGGCTGATTTCGATACAATATTATAATTATTCCTGAGAGGACACATGACTACTTATTACTTATATCTTTTGTAGTGCAAATGTTAACCGGTGGAACTCCCTGACATGAAATCTTTGGCTCCTTGAAGTCGACAGTTCAAGGCGAAACATGACTGGCGCCTGAGGCGTTGGTACTTTTTCATTTATGATCTGTGACTTATGCTTGTACGCTGTTGTATTTTACTCACGTATTGAGGAAATTATTTGATTTTTAATAGAATATGAATTTTTCAAAAGACCCTCATCAGTTTGTTGGTTAGTAATATTGATGAGGTAATTTATATTTTGAATCCTTGAAAACATATACTTTCTGTGGTCCTGCCCCCTAAACGTGATAGGTCTTAGTTTTATTTAAATTGGTCCAGCCAGAAGAAGTAAGGAATATACACACTCTTGGTATTTACAGGTTTCGTACTCATGTAAGTCTCGTCCTTACAGGGTATGGCTTAATAACAAGGAAATGACTATTTACAAAATACTACTAAATGAACTAAAAACACAAACATTATGAATTATGTGCAAAACAGTTGTTCTAACCATTTTTTGAAGAAAAATAAATAACATATCGGTTACTATAAAACATCTGTTTCATGTCGTATCTTACGGATAAAAATACATTTGTAGGAATCGGTTATCGTATATGCAAACAAACTTAACATATACCGTATACTACGGGTTTAGTAAAACATATGAAATGTTTTCGATTTCTAATTTGTCATATTATATCTAAAACGCGGTTTATTTATGTCTTAAATTCATTTAGGGATAATATATTGTAATACTAAATCGTAGTAATCAATTTTCAACAATACGACCAGATCTATTCTTGCCCATTAAAGTAAAGGTAACCAACATATAATCGTTCCTTTTTTTCTATAGAATAAATAAGCTTTATTTTCATTTCATACTTATACGATACATATACGGACGGTATTATAAAATTGCGGTACTTAGAATCCAGAATTACCCTAACAATCGTATTGTTTTATTAAATCCGAACATCTTGTAAAGAACTTGTTATATTGATAACTATATATTGATTTGATGACAATTTTAGTAACATAACATAGATACCTACATATTATTTTTTATAAAACATTCAACTGAAAGTGAATTGTATTACTTCATTTCAGTTACCTAAGTGTGAATATTTCCAAATCATATTTATTTAAACAAACTTCAAAAACACGCACTCCAATTCATACAAACTCATTTGAACATTCACATAATTAATGACATTAAGTACGTGTGAAAAGTAATTTAAGTATGTATCATTCACAGCTGTAAAATTTATTACTAATGGCAAATCAAAATAAGCATTCCGTGTGAATAATAATATAAGACAGAAATAAAATACAAATTGCACGTTTTTCAATGTTTTAGAGGACTGTAGATATATACTTAGGTCTCAAAAGTGAGTTGGTATGACAAAACAGATGTTACATAGCATTTTTACAAGCTTCTTCACATAAAAAAGCGAATTAAAATCCAAGGATCAATATGGTTAAAACTTTAACCCGGTATTAAATTTGTTTTTCATAATCGAGACAACATTTAACCAAGGGCCTAAAACAAAAGCGTATACGGAAAAAGAACATACCTAAAATAGCAGTCAATCCAATTCTCACAAAAATACACATGCACAGATTCACTACAATTTCACTATACGAACTAAACGAACGAATAGGCGATAACACGTCTATTAATCGAGGTCCGGTACAATACTGCGGTCCGAATCAGCCGCCACTCGAGGCGAGAATGAGCTCACTGCAAAGCTCTGAAGAAATTAAATCGAAAGATGCATGTATCGGGTTATCGTGTAATTAACACTTCGCTTAATTGAAGAAGCCATTTAGTTTCAGTTTCATTAATTCTCAATTGACCGTTAAAGTAAAAAAAATTGCGTGTCGCGTTACTCGAAGGTCCGGAAAACGTTTAATATTTAGTAGATTGGTGACCTTTATAATCTTTAAGCTTACCGTCTTCGTGATATGTAAAGCGCTCGGTCATTCAATTTGACCTTCTTGATTTTGGAAAATAATTCACTTAATG
The DNA here is from genome assembly GCA_963693355.1 of Pontia daplidice. Lineage (NCBI taxonomy): Eukaryota > Metazoa > Arthropoda > Insecta > Lepidoptera > Pieridae > Pontia > Pontia daplidice. Next base: position 2,983,852 of record CAVNZL010000003.1, read on the forward strand.
GCTCAGGCAGATCATTACCAACTTTTATTATTTATAAAAAATGCAAAAACAGCTGTTAAAAAATATGCGGTTTTAGAACGTTATTCCTTTAATGTCTTTGCGATATCGATCTAATTTATATATTAACTGTAGACATATATTAATATAATAATAATAATCTGTACTACAGCGATATCTATCAGGTGTATCCGGGTGACCGCAAATAGATTATTATTAGGTTTTTGTACTACTAAATGCTAAGTGAACGCAGTCCTTTCACAATGGAAAGCTTTTTTTGTAGTCATAATTGAGAAAATGATTTTCTTGTTAGTATGGGGTGATTTATCTAGGAACTTTAATTAGAAACGAAGTGTATATTAAAGAAAGAAATATAGGAGATTTTGATCGATCGATACAAATTAAAAGAAAAACACTTTAAAGTTAATTAAAAAAAATGATTAAATGCATTCTCAAAGTATGAGAATAAATATAAACTTTTTACACTATTCACGACTAAGTCGTAATATGTTAATAGAATACTTTGATTGATCGTTTCTCTTGTGCTGATAAATTAAAATCAACCATTCCGATGGTGTTAATACGGACTGCATTCAAAGTTTAATGAAACTCAAATGCTATACAAAACTTTGCATTACCTGTTATAAATGAAATCTGAGTCCGTTTTTCGAAGCCTTTACAAAGGCTTCTATTATTTTTTTATGATATGTTATTAAGTTTTTAAATTCAGTTTATCTTTACGCTTGACTATTTACAAAAATCAATTGTATAGAAATATTTTGAAAGCGATTAAACGTCTTTAGGTTGTAAATATTCATAGAAAGGCTAAAAAGGGTAAAAAAAATAATCCGAAAGGGACGACGTCTGATAGTATAGATAAACCATATAGATACAACCCAAAACAATATTGATACTGCTGAGAATCGAACCCGTACACTGAGGAAAGTAAGAATTAGCAAATGTTTTATGTTAGTGTAATCACTGGATTATACATACATCAAACAAACTAATAGAAAGCCTTTGACCTCTTGACTATGGTTTACAAACGTCTCGTTCAATAATCGTACTTTAACAATACTTCCGATTGAGTGGAATACAAAGGAATGTTACACCTATAAATTATTAGTATTATGGCATTATAATTATTGATATTGCTTACAAATGTACAAAATAATTCATCAACAAAGCAATGTTGTTTTCTTTATTGTTAGATGTGTCCCTTTACTTTGTATATTTTATGGCATATACCTAATACAAATATTTGATGTTATAGGATATGTTTTAGTATACACTAATAAACGAACAATAATAATTTTGAAATACTTTTTGTATTTAAATGTTGTCAGACACAGCTAAAGTCTAAAGCAGTACGCAAATTGGCAAAGAAGAATCATGGAAGACTTAGTAGTTTCATTAGCAGTCCCAAAATTGAAGCATATTCAGTTCACAAGTTCAAAGTACTTGCATAGACTGAGTAACAGTATAGCTACATTATTATTCAATGTCATACTAAATGATTGTAAAAGCACATTAGGTGCTGTAATTATAGAAAATTATCATTAGTCTCAAGTGGGAACCAATAAATCTTATCACCACTTTCTTACGTGCCGGAAGCAGAAGCATTTTACTATTGGGTTTGTGGGCTACTTATCCCATAAATGTATCCACGCTGTACACCCACAATTAATTTCATACAACTATACTCCTTACGCGTTTCACGTACATTCTAAAATTGGATGCACCGAATGCAATCTGACGTCAGAACTTTTCTTGACAACGATTCGGGCGTCCATATGGGTACCTGAGTGATTTGTGAGTTGATAGCTATTTCAAGCAAACAAAATATCCCCGCTTTCATTTATAATCGTACAATAATAAACATTTGTCGGATATAATGTTATATACAACGTGTTAGGAAAAATGATGCGACAAATAATTTTTAAAATACCTTCCGAAGCGTTTTTACACGGTTAGTTTTAGTCTTTTATAAGCTAGGTAGCAAAAACATTATTTGTTTATTTTATTATTAATAATAATATTTAAATATTGTGAAATTGTATCAATCTCTTTGAATAATGAAGTCGATGCCCAAATTTAAGAAGACACTAATCATTCCATATATCTCATACAAACATCGTTATGTGATAGATGATAATAATAAAATTAATTCCTGCAATTAACCTCATACTAGAACAGGATGTGCCATGATTATTATTATAATTGCACAATAAAATTTTCTTATGACCACACCCTAAGTCTTCATCATGTTTTAAACTACCTTTATTTTTTTGTTAGTTGAATAATAATAATAACAACAAATAAAAACCAAAACAAACTCAAAACAGTAAATAATTTATTTCGGGCAACTACTGATTAAGAATTACATATAAAATTCATGTTTTACGAAAACACTGCAAAAATAAGATATTGCTAAAAATGTATTTACTTCCTCATCTTCACCTAACTACTACAATTTATTCAAAACAATATATTTACAAACGAATTTAAAAATATTATAATTAATAGAATCAGGTGTTACCTTGCGGAAGTCCATAGTACAAAATCCCAGTAGACCAATATACAAGCAATACTCAGCGAAAAACCCACAACCACTCGACGCACGTTTCGCTCCGACACCGGAGCATCATCAGGTTATTGCCTCTACGAACAGCGTTCGATGAGAACGCTCACGTGCGCCGAGTGGTTGTGGGTTTTTCGCGGAGTATTGCTTGTATATTGGTGTACTGGGATTTTTTAATTTAAAAATATTAGTATAAACTTAAAAATGTAAAAAATATTAAGTCTATATTTAATACCCACAATTTGCTTATACGGCTTAAACTCACATTTTATTAACACTTTTTTAGTATTAGTATGCGCACGCGCAATAATTTAGAATCTTAAATATTAGGAATGAATGTCTTAAGTCTCAAATGACTCACCATTTGTTGTGGACTCCGTGGTTTCCTATGGGCTCGTGGTACTTTCTGTCCAGTAACTCCCTCTAGGACGTCAGCTAGTAGCAATCCGTCCGCGCAGTCCCGCGCTAACCCGCCGCCAGATGTACCCACTCGCTTTCTGGACCGCGCCCTCTCGAGGTAATGATTTGCCCAGTCCGTATATATCTGTCGGTACAATTATACAGTTAATGATTTTTTTATAATACAATCTCATCTTCATGTTGCTAATTATTTATTTTATTAATGTATTTAATTATGATTCATTCATTCGTGTTGCATTTTAATGCTATAGAAATTGCATAAGAGAAAATAAACACTAAATCTACTTTTAAATCTAAAATTAATGTTAAATTATTAGACAACTGTACTAGTGTACAAAAGTACGTTACAAATGGTAATCCAATATGACATCCTAAAATCCTAAGAATACAGCTCAATGATCTATAAATTGTTGTTCATTTACGTCAGTGTTTTTCAACCTTTTTCATGATGCGACCCCCTGGTATAAAAAAATATTTCGCGACCCCCCTTGACCTTCGGTTTTTTATCATGTATGTAGGTGTATGTTACAGTATTACCATTAACAATATTAATTGTCTTTAATTTTGTTTTTTTTACTAAAGTACCCATTTTTTTCGACCTCTGGCGACCCCCCTACAGAAGCTTCGCGGCCACCCAGGGGGTCGCGACCCACAGGTTGAAAAACAAGGATTTACGTAATTGTTTTGTTTTAACGTGTCTTTTATGAATTTTTGTTCAATGGAATAAGTGAATGGAGTAAGGCACACGATAGGATTTACGCAAACAACATATTTTAGTACATTTATTATATTATAAAAGTTTAAAAAAATACGCAATAAAAAAGAACTACCATGTTTATAATTATTCATTTTGCAGCTAAAATTTACTAGAACGTGTTAATTAAATTGTTTTAGTTGGTTTAATATACAGAATATGTGTGTTTAGATATTGGGTTTATGTCTGATTTCAATACATTGGGTAGCCTTTGTTAAGAGTCTTATGAGTCATAGGAAGCTAAGGGTGCACTAAAATTTTAGTACCAAGCGTCTGTTGACGCACACAGAAAGGGAGATAAGATTTTGATAGGCAATTGAAAACTGCAATTTTAACTTCGATACATGAATGAACAAATGAATGACGACGTTTCTTTCTGACGTCCGTTTATCGTACGGATGTTTCTTTTTAAAATAATTCATTAATAATTTTGGTATATACAGAATATATTGTTGATAAAAATAAATATAATTGAATTTTCAAATGATCAAATTCGGAAATTTGATATGTAATTAAAGATGAAAAGAAATCTTTAAAAAAATAAAGTTTTCCCTTCAATTAAAAGAAAGTATTTTTTATCTGACATGTTGAAGTTGAAACAACTTATTATGCAGCAACCATTGTTTGGTTATGAATCACGCAAGACATAAAGTAAGATCATTACCGTCACTAATGTACATACCTACTTATGGGGTTTAGCCATCTGTAACTATGTATATTGAAATAATTTTGATGGAGTGACTCACGTCATTTAAAACTTTAAACTTTACCAATATGCCAATGTCAAAAAAATGGTTTTTTCGACAATTATTACATCCTTTAAAGAGGGTTTTATCATCGTCCAGCAATGGTTATATATTACTACACTACCTTCTCCTCACTTGTTTTAATCAAAATATAATTATGGCCACGCGCTGCCTTATTAATTCTTCAACTTTAAATAATGTATTATCTAATGATTAAAAAATGTGTACAACACTTTTTTTAATATTTATTATCATATTTTTTATTCATACTAACTATAATAGATTTGGAAATTCTTACTCTAATAAATTTTAAAAATTAACGCATTATGTATATGCGGTCATAAAAAAATATTTGTTTTTGATCTACATCTCTCAATTTCAAGCACTTCTAATCGAGATTCATTCATCACATTCGGAACCGCGAGCCATCTAATCGCACATAAATGTTTTATTTGTGTATTCAAACGTGTGAAGTCATTCCATAAATGTAGTAAAGTATGTCCTTAAAAGGATTAAGTCATATTTGCGTCAATTTGCAGGGAATGAGGGCAAGTGGTGGAGTCGCGACAATAAGACGCCGGTCATGGCTTGATAAACCTTAGCTTTGTTCTTCGTTGCGTTTAAAATTTAAGGCTGTACGTAGTATTCGCTGATAATCAGTGACAGGTACGCGGCCCTATGTTTATAGTATAATTTTCTTATTTTCCCTTTGCAGCACGCTGCATAAGCGGTAACTTTTGAGTACTACAGTACTAGTAGAAACATTCAGTCGAAATCCCTTTTCTGCAAATTTACTACGATTCCTTGCAAATAATGCATTTTAGGCCTGTTATTTTATTAAAGTAAATTAACAACGCACAATAAAAACTGTTTAATCGATTTCCATTTGGAACTATGAGTACCTTATATAAATAGCAATATTTTACATGTGACTTATATTTTATACTTATGTAAAAAATATTTTTTAATAAATTAGTAAACAAGCCTAATTAGTACTACCACTATTATTATTCGTTATAATAATATCTTATGACTTATGATAGTTAATAAGGTGACAAAGGAAAACAACATATATTCCAAGTACTAATGTCTCTGAACTCATATCGCTTTATTGCGAAAGGCTTTCTCACAGCTGTGCACAGAGTAACAATATCAGGGGCAAGGAAATCTTACTGATAACAAGACTAATGGATCGTGCAATTTCTATTCCATAATATGATCCCCAACTTCATGATTTAAATAATTTGTATATTCTTTCTGCAATGCAAGGAAGCTTACAGATGTGTTCGGCGTTTTTTTAAAGCTCCCAAGTCCAAAAAGTGTAATGCACAGCAGTAAGTGCCTTAAAAACGGATCTGTTGGCGTACACCAGGCACCAAGGTGATACGGACCGAGTTTCGCATTCCGCCTCGGTTATGGAAATCAAATGTAGGTATGAGTCCGAAAAATTCTACAAGGACTCTTCATAAAATTTCATTTACATTTCAGCAGTAAAAAAACGGTTACAAACGGTGATTTTACTGCCTTAGTTGGACTATCACAGTCGTAGGCCTACCAAACAGGTATAAGGAAACTGATAAAATACTTTGGTTATTGTGTTTCATATTGTCGCTTAATATGGGCTCATAAAAACATTGTTCTTTGCCAGCATAGAAACTATTTCAATCTGGTGAGCTATTTACAAAGCAAATAATTTCTCTTGCGATATTATATACGTTAATTCGGTAGCGGTTACCCCTTAAAGTAAATAACTCGAGCATACAGTCGTCCCCAGGGTGCAATGTGTGCTGAAGTCGCTCCAATTGTTTATACTTTCCGCTGGATTAATTTTTCAAACAATTAACAACGTGCCCGCATGTATAATAGAATTTATAAAAGTCTCACTGCAGATAATTCTCTAGTGTTTGTATATAATATACAGATGTTTAGAGAACCACGATATTCAATTTTTTGACCATACACAATGGTAATGCGTAATATAACTTTAATCATAGCTAATCATTGTCAACTATTTTATGAAATCGAATTATACAAACTGGGTATGTAACTATTGCTATCCAGGGCATTAGTTGGGGTTTGAGGGTTCCGGGTGACCTCGAGAAGCTGCAAAATAGTATGGAAAAGTCGAAAACCTATGGTTCTAAAATTACCGAGCACTTATCCAGTTGTACTTAATAACGAAAGCCTGTTTTTATGATGGGAAATCGATTGACAGATACCACGCCGGGACAACATATACATGGCATGAGGAGTGTGGGGGTCAGGACCCACAAACGAAGGGCCACACTACCCACTAAAACCCATCGGTCCCTCCTTAGCGCTCGTCTTGTGTACCTCAGCAGTTGTTATAATAAATAAGGCGAAAGCTGCCTAAAGTCGATCTTCTGCAACTTTTGGCTGACCAAATCCGGATTGTTGATCTGTAGAATATGTGTCAACAATGCCCCTTCGAAAAATAAATCGCATCGTAAAAATGGAGATGGATTGGCCACGATCAGAACTGGAGCCGAGAACAAAGCTTGCATCGCTTTCAATTGGAAACCGTTAAGAGGCCATCGTTGACACGATCGCCCAGTGCGCGTATGGCAGCGTACAGAGCTGTGAGCTCGCCGTCAACTGTACGTACGGTCTGTAATGACTGTACTGTCAATATATAATTTGAATGACTCCATTTAGTTTTACAAAAGTATATTAGTTCTTGTCAATTTAAGCTTACATCAGAATATCAATCAATTTTCATAAAATACATATATACTCATACAAAATAGATATTTCGAAGAGCATAAATAATATAAATCTAGTGTATCCAATTTATAATTGGAACGGACAACGGAATTAAATACTAATTTGTAAAAGCGACCAATTGGGTCAGCCTAGAATCAAGATTATAAATGACTTCACAGTCATTTCTATGTCTTTGACCCCACCGGTCGGCGTGCTTTAACAATGTCAATCTTTAAAATGATTACTATACCATAAAACAGTTCTTGTACTTGTAAAACTAACTTACTTGTACTTACATTAACACAATAAAAGTTTGAATCTAAACCAAGACGTTTAATTCCGTATAATACTACTAATGTGTGACTATTCTGATCCGTACTGTTACACTCTAAATTTGCAAACAATATCTTTATTATAACTTTGTAAACGGCTATCAATTTTCAGTTTATTAGTAAGAGCGTAGCCTATTCTTAAGTAATTATCTCTAAACACTTGAGTAGCAAAAAGTGATTGTGGAACTATACCGATACTATTGTCAATTTGTTGCAAATATATATTCAAAAATTTAATGACTATTTAATCCGGATGTTAGACATACGTTTAATACTTTGCTAAACAATATTTCAGCTTATGCCAAACTTGTTTTGCCATAAACGGATTTCAATTTTAATTAATTTTGATATTATTTAAAAGACACTAGCAATGGTAGCAGTAAATTACTCTAAAAACATTTAAGCGGAAATTGTGAAATCTAAACCATTCCCATATCCCCTTTAGCATACAAAATTGTTTTCAAAATTGGTACAGTTGTTTAAGATTTAATATTTACAATACTCAGAGTTGGCTTATAGTATTGCATTGTAAAGCAATTAAATTTTTCTATTCCGCGTTAAATGAAATACCATAATTCAAATGCTTAACACTAACGAATATTTTGTAACGATAATATTACACCATTCGTCGCGTAGTTGTAAATTACACGTCATTTACGAGAACAGGGGAAGGATAAAGATCATTTGCTCAACTGATGTTACGCCTCTGCGTCATTTTGATCCAAGATATATCATTTTAATAGCGAATAAATTTCGCACAGCTAAGGTAGGTTTAAGTTTTTTCATATATAATTAGGTTCTTCAAATTATATGACCATAGCAATAACATAAAAATGACCCACTTCTAAAAGTTTCGAGATGTCGGAGTCCATTATCGTAATAAAGACATTGCCTGTTGACCTGCATTGTTCATTGTAGAAAGCAGAAGAAAATATGTACATCGTTTTTTTTTTCAAATTAAAACTAATTTGGTTTTACCGGGTTTTACTAATTGTTACGACTAACACGCGTAAGGTCACATGTAAGTGGAAATGCTGAAAGCTGTGTATGAGTGTTGCTATACACTTCAATCGTTTAAATTTGCTACCTCACAAGAATAAACCTACCTACAATTATAAATAACTGAAATGTTAATAAAAAATATCTGAAAACAGGAAAAAAAACAAATTTCTATACAGCTTCAATAAACTTATTTTGATTATTGCAAATATATTTAATAAAAATGCATTGTCATTTGAGTCGTCTCCATATTAGTGATATTAGTAACCCAGAGTAGCAACGACGTCTAGATATAAAGCTTACGAAAATAGATACATATTATGCAAATTAAATTAATTTCATAACATTCATTAATACGGTACACGACCTGACCCCATTTAAGCATCATAAAAAGTTATATCCCTGTTCTGCGTAAAGTTAACGTAAACAACGCACCTACACGTCTGAGAATAATTTTGGCAAAGTTCCAATGTAGTACCTACGCAATGTATAAATAATGTGGCCTGCAATAGTAGGGATACTAGAAACCACTAAATTTCACCGTCTTTAAATTGTGGGTCAGCAATATTCGGGGGTCTCATGTCGAAGGGAACCGAAAACGATGGTTGTGTTGAGAGTAATTAAAGAAGAGCAACTGATACATATAAATAATATAATTGAGTAAATAATTTTGTCTATATGTCAATGTTAAAAAATGTCAATCATTTGTGAACTACTGATCTAACCAAACGAATGAAACGTGCAGACAAAGTTAAGCTTCAAAAAGGCTTATTTTTTTCAAATCAACCGCTTGAAAGTTTAAATTAAAACTCTAAAACACATTGATTATTTTTTTCTATCAAAAAAATTCCTTAATACAGGCATTATTTCGGAATTGACATAAATATTTGTTTTTAATTTGGTCGATACCATTACTTCTTTCATATCATCAGTCTTAAAATTGCTCCACAAATTAATTTTATTGTTCACTTCACTTCATAACCAATTATCTTATGATTCAAGTCTTAATTTTCGCTATTGAGGTATTCCATGAGGTAATATCAATCTGCTATGTTGCATTATAATTTTCTTTACAGAAAAAATTTGAAGCCCCCCAAAAAACAAAGGGGTCCCATTTTTTTTATGGTAGAAAAGATTTATTTTTAACATTGATCGATATATGGCCTGCCGGAACAATCTTTTGAATGGTTACTCAACAACAAAGACCCTCCAGATATCTTTTGTGTGTAATAAGTACGGCATTTCCTTGGTAATATAATATGCAAATAATGTCTGAAAATGGACATTTACTTAAGTCCACTTAGTATTATATATTATGTTTAGGATAAAAACATAGCACAAAATAATTGGAAAGCGTTTAATAAATATGTATCATGTATCCGAGGTTATTGACACTACATTATTATAAAAGTAACTACCTCTAACTTATTAAAACTATTAGAAACTCTTTAAGTTAGATATGCCACAGTACACTTATAATAGATTAACCGGATTGAGAAGCGTTTAATTATAAGTAAAGTTTAATTTAATTGAACAAGTAAATTCATTAATCTTATATAAATTTAGATATTTAACTAGTATCGATTTGCAAATAAAACTGAACATGCTTTTATTATTTATCTGTGTCATCTTTCAACAGCTATAGGAATTTTTCATATGGATAGAGAGAGGAAATTTTTTTGGTTAATGTTATATGAAAATGGGCCACATTTATATGTATTTAAATTAGACCAATATATATGTAACTTTTTACGAAAAACCCACACCAATAGACGCTCAATGGGTCATCAGAACGCTGTTCGTGGAGGCAATATCCTGATGATGCTCCGGTGTCGAAGCGAAAGGGGCGTCGAGTGGTTGTGGCTTTTCGCGGAGTGTTGCTTGTATATTGGTCTACTGGGATTTTGTACTATGGACTTCCGCAAGGTAACGCCTGATTCTATTAATTATGTATTTTTTTGTTCAACAATACCTGGACAATAGACCGGGTCTGCCTGGTGACATCATCAGTCGAACCCTGGATAGATCTGGGTGCACGGATACACGTCGGTATCATTGTCACTTTGATACACTCACACAACACAAGAGCATTTTTAATCTATATTTTTTCATTCTGAGCAATATAAACTATATACCACCTATATATACAACCAATAAATCAATAGCAATACAACTAAGAGCACAAGTGTAACTTTTTTTTTCAAAAGACTTTCACATGATTTTCTTTCTATTAACACTATCCACTTTGACCTGACCTCTAAAGTAGGTTTTTCCTCAAAGCAACAAGTACTAGAAATGTACATTCATACTGTACGTCACGGTCCATGAATGAATGGCTACGTCTGTAATGCGATAAACTTTTCTGGGAATATTTACTCTCGCAGCACTCTGCCCACGCTACGTCACACGACGTGGAGCGAACGAAGCATACAATTTTTTTGCTAGGATTGTACCAATATATCTTAATGGATATACTTATATATAATATTTATTAATGGAAATTCAATTTGTTCTCTAATAAATAGTTAACGAAGATCGATCGATATTAATTTCTAGTAGGGTTAAGGTTATCCATAAAATGACAACCAGAATGCATCGATATATACATTCTTGTATATTATAGTTATTGGTTGGAGTTAAAAAATAAATGCAGTAAAATATTATAATTATGATTCATGCAAATAAATTATATAAATTCTCATTTTCAGTCCAACAATTCTCTGAATAAAACTGGCTGAGATGAACATACCTTTTGTTACACTTGACTTACGAGACCACAGCAAATATGAGATAGTTCAACGATACAGTCAGTACAGTATACAGTTGTTACTTTATAAGACTTAAACCGTATTTCAGAGAATGAGGCGTCGTGATATTAAAATGAAAAATATTATGAAGGACACATACAGAATCAACAATAGAATGTTATAAATATAATACAAATTGTTGTAGCGCCACGATTTAAATGAGCATTATTATATGAAATTGAAATAAATTTTTATGTATTGATATAATCATTGATGAACCTTCTTCGGATGTAGAGAATAGGGTTTCAAAGAGTTGGATAAATTTATACATATCTAAAACCCTCCGGAATTGCGTACAACCTATCATAGTTATTAAATCTACAACTGCATAATCAGCTGGAGGTGTAGGCGCCATATCTATTGAAATTGAAATAAGCTTAGAACAATGAATAAGTACCGATCAGTGGGTGGAATATTTAGTCTCGTTTATTTTAATTATGCACCAGCTACGAATTGTGGTTTGCCTAAGTATTTGCATGTATATACAATATACATGTTAGTTACTTATAATTATATCCCGTATAATTTTGTACTCAAGTTCTGTATAACATAAACTTAGCTGATTTACTTCAAGATTCCTGTGTGTGTGTGTCCTTTTTAGAAAGGAATTATTATAAAATGTGTAATTATAAACTTTAAATTGTTATTTTAAAACCAGCTTAATAATAAATCAGTTGAATATTTCGAAATCTCCCACGATAAAGCTCAGCGTGATATTAGCCCTATGGTAATTATGGGTTGTGTAGTGTGTAGGCACAACACCTACCTATTAATATGAACGTGCCTTGTTTACGCAAACTACAGTACCTAATTATATGTTCTAGGGGCGCAAATAAAATGAAAATCGCTTTCACTATGGGTAATCATCATAATGAGTAGGACTTGGACCGAGATCCTTCTATTATTCCGTTTTTAATTTTTGCACTTGTTAACTTTGACTATATACTGTTCCAAATTTAAATCAGGAATTCTAAATTTAAACTCTTAATTATTATTCTTGAGCGAGACGTATACAGTTACCAGAAACAAGAAAAAGAAAAAAGAAATGAAGAGGACATAAGTCGTTTCTAGCACTTCTTTGAACTCAAGACGTCGTTGGCAAAACGATAAAATCTATTTGCTTGATGAATTAGGGTCCCCATGAAAAGTATCTTAAGTTTAAAACTTATTTCACCTGATTGGCAAATTCATTAATACTGTTTGAAATTATAAAGGAAATGGGATTTATATTATACGTAAAAAACTTTTCCCGAGAGGGGTCCATTTAATCAACCATTTTTATTTTCTTTTTTTTTTATTACTTTTATTCGCTTCATATTGTTCTAAGATGTTTGTTTTGTGGAATTAATAAAGCTATTATTATATTATATTTATACGAAAACGTCCTAACTGGCCTAAGATGTAGTAACATCCATAGGAATAAATTACGTGCTTACGACAGTCACGTGCTAGATCTATAAAACTATCAACAACATCTCGACTTTAAACTCAAAATTTACGGATTATCAACGGAAGTTGATATGACGAATTCAGATTTTATTTAAGAGGAAATTTTATAACGTATTATTTAAACTTCAATGAAGGTACAGGAATTATTTGTAAGTTTTTATGTGATTCATAACTCTTTCTTTATGGTGCAAATGTAACTTTAAACTGCAATAAAAATTGGGCGTTCCACTCGTACATATCGTAGGTACTATATTAAATACTCAAACCGTACTAACGATTAGCAACCAATTTAATCGAATTCTAACTGTTTACTCGACTTTTTTATTACAATTTATCGATCTAAACCAATAAACGTTGAACCGAAATTTAACGTCGGCTGGTTTCAATTGAATAGTTCAGTCTATGATTGAGACTTCGTTAGAGATACAATATATTATATAGTTAAGAAATTAGCGCCAAAAATAATAAGTTAATTTTTTGACCGAACTATTAGTTAACTGACAAATTAACAACATACGAAATTTCGGTACAGTTCTTTCAATATTTCGTATTCATAAGAGACGATATTAAAAGTACGTGATAAGGGCTGGTCATTTATTTTAACGTCTTTACACACACACACACACACACACGCTCTACTTTGTCACAGGTGCACCAATAAAAGCGATAAACAGGTCATATTGTAAATCCCATATTTAGCTCACTATGGCGTAATAGCGGTAATACAAAGCTAATAAAATGTTAGTGTTGCCAGTCCACATCCGATTTGTTTGTTTACGGCTGTCAAATCGACCCAGTGTATTTATAAGCGCGGAAGGTGCGCCAGAGCAATGAACTTTGTGACATAATCGTAAAACTACCATTTTCCTAAGAAATGGTCACGAATACGTCATTATTAGAAATAGTAAGGCATTGCCGGGTTTTTATTATAATTTTGTCACGACCTTAAACCGGTTTCGGTGTACAATAGTACACTTTCAAATTTAACTATTCTAAAAATTTTCAATTGAAAAAGAAATTAATAGCTCCATGTATATACGAGCTTTACAAGTATTATTCTTAAACAAATAAGGGTAATTGTGTGATTTTGAGAATGAGAATTTGCAAAGTGGTGTACCTAATAGAAGCAATATCATCTAAATGGCCAAAAAGCCTGATGTTTGTTTAACTATAATTATATATTTCTTAAAAGATCAATTAATAATTATAACAACAATAGCGTAACTCAAGCATTAGCTTAAAATATAAATAAAATATTCATATTCCTTTTTCGAAATATCATTTTCATGGCTCAATTGAATTCTTATTAGATATAATTATTACTATGAAACAACTTATTATAACTATCAACGATTTGAAATAATTCTACGGACAGTTAATGGAGGTATCAAAGTGTTAATTTTAGAATGTTTAGTATTCCATTAATAAGATAATTATAAAATACTTGTATGTATGTTCATCAAGAAGAAAAAACTACGCGATATATGTTAAATTATCTCAACAATAGGAGCGGATGAAAAATTAAAAGAGGATGTCGCAAAGCGAGGCTTTAGGCGGCTGAAACCACTGCTAGATCATTGATGTGATTAAATCTGATTAAATATAAAGAACTAACGAAGAGCTAAATAGTCCGCATCGTTATACAATTGAAAATTTACAGTTTTCCAATCTTAATGATTGATCCAATCCTAATCATCTTTGGCGGAGTATTTAAGCGTTTCCGTTGCGTTTTATAAATAGTCGCGAAGTAGGTAACTGTTTGGACGCCGCACCACATTTGTCAACATCTCGCTTTGATTTTGTTTCCAATAGACTACTACGTTAAGCGGATGTTGTGGAAATAGATTTTAAATAACAATTGGAGAAAATTCGGTGGCTCAAGTCTTTGAATTTTATGTTGGATCGTTTGACTGGCCGCATGAATGAACAAGAATAATGGTAGAGGTTTGCTAATTCGTCTTTTTTTGGTAATGTATAAAAATGTCTTTTAAAATAATATATTTTAGAGTATTTAATAGTTAAAGCCCACTAGCACCAAATTTGCAGTTGTAAAAAAATTGATGATTTTATAGAAAATTAATTATTTTTTATATTGTTGAAAACTAACTTTTATTTGTCCCAATTCAAAAACATTCCAATTAAAAACGTGAGCTCTTTAACAAATATTTTGCACAATCAATTGCAAAAAAAAAAAAAAACATGTTTTTTATTTGAGTCTCCACGTCTTATCTGTCTTATAAATTAGAAGTACATTCACAAACACGTGTTCTTAATAAATCCTGTCAGTATTGCAATACTTTAACATAACAATAAATCGTAATTCCAACCTCAAGTTAACGTGGATTTCTTTCCTGTTTGTAAGTATGTTTTTTAACATGATTTATCTTCCTTAAAGTTCAAATTATCATTGTTGCTTGAGGTAGAAAGTAATGATTAATGCTGAATGTCATTTTTATTAGAAAACCGACCTTTACTTTTCGCTGAACATGATCAGAAAATGATCAGAGATAAAAACACCTCTGTTGAATATTCCGTATTTCTTTAAATGAAATAAACACTAATGAAGTTATAACCCATAACTTAAAATAGTCCTAATAAACCTTTACATTAACAATGAACGTTGTTAATCCATTTATATTGCTCAGAAAATAACAAAACCACTAAACTCGTACGAAATGACATACGTTATATTTAGCACGATGCGCGGACGTCGCGCCGTATACGCGCAACCAGAGCGCGCGCGCACGCCTGACTAAATGGAGATCGCAAAAGCTTTAAAAGCTCTAGCAGGTACGGTACTATACACAGTGACAGACATTTTTAATTGTAATCCAGACAATAATTGAATTTAAAAATATAAAAAATGTATAAAAATATAAATATTTATAATGGATTTTTAAGCTTCTGTTCATGTAAGCACTAAATCATGATTATTAGTTATCTGGTTAATATGTATATGGCCATTGTTAAATGTGTATTTTATTTTATATACATATACATTTATGTATTTATATATAAAAATTACTATGAACGATTTTTTTATTATTATTATTTTTATTACAATTATTCGTTATATCTAACGAAAGATTAGAAATAATGATATGTTTAATACAATTGTATGTGGATCCATGCCTCAGGTTTTTTTATGAAGTCTCAGTCGGCACCCTCACACCACCTACGTGTCACGATATTTATCATAAAAACCCTTTGTTAAACCCCCACGTCCGGGTCACTTGACCTGCCGACGTATTTAGATCTTTTGTATACAGGATAAAGAATCGTGACAACTCTGGGACCCGTGAAGTAGTTTAATAAAGTGTCCATTGTCATTAATATCAATTGAAGAAGATACCAATTCAATAAGCATTTAGGATGGGTTGCTGTAACGAAAATAAGTCTAAACATTACTATTCTTTTGCATAAGTTTCTACTGTGTATTTAGAGGTCCTTCCTTCCAATTGAGCGTGTGAATGTAACATCTTAAATGTTAGCAATTTCACTTCCATCTGGTACATTTATTATAGTTTTACCATCTACAGTTCTTGATGAATATTTCTAATAATTTTGAGAGCAGTCATGTGTGCATTTAATGTTTTTGAGCTTTTCGCAAACAGTATTATTTTCACAATCAATTCTCTACAAGTCTAGTAATACGAAACTATACAAAAGGTTTAAATTCTACTTTATTGAAAACTAATAATAGTGTTATAAAAAAATAGTATATGTGCATATTGTTAAGAATGAACGGTGAAAAATTTAATATTAAACTCAGATTACAATAGTCGCGCTTGAAATTTCTTTTTTTTAAAATAGGTGATGAATAGAACACGATTAAGAACTTACTTATCAGTGAGTTGCATATATAGACAATCTTTTTTTTTTTAGTATATTTGGTTTTTGAAAAAAAAAACGATATACAACTTTCTAGCAGATAAAAAACGACGTATTTCAAAATAGGACGTTTGATTTGGTTCCAATATCAAAGAGATTTCATTAGCTCATAATAATTTATTAGAACACATGGCCGTTTCTTAATACTGTTTGATTTCATTATGTATTTCAATTTAACCGTTGCAGCGGGTCAGGATTTCGATATTAATTCGCCTTCAGCTATATTTTTGTTATTTGAAAATAATATATTATTTTATGAGGATTCACTCAAACTTAAATATCTATTAACAAACTGAGAATATACAGTTATATAACTGTACATCTAATCGACTTATTAAAGCCATTATATGTCACTGTAATCGTTTATTTCTTAAAACCTCCTTTCTTAGGTCTGCTTCTGTGTTTTTGATCTGATTTCCCGATATAGCTTCGCAGCGCAGGTGAGACGGAAAAGCTGATCTAATTTTGTTTCTCTTCGATAACAAATTATTTACATTCAATCGTAATGTATAGTCAAAATAAGTAACCACAGTCTAGGTCTATAAATTACATGTCGACGACGCAGGCACCATCCTATTGAAAATTAAGTGACGAGATTATCGCTAGCACCTTAAATTTGGAAAAGGGAAAGGGTTTTACCCCGGCCCCCCCCCCCCCTTTTTTTTTTATCCTAATCATATTAAAAATTAGTGACATTATGTATTTTTGATGTTGTATAATAAAAAAATAAAAACAAAAAATTTTTTCGAAAAAAAAAAAAAAAAAAAAAAGGGGGTTTGTTTTTTTTTTTTTAGCCGATTATCAGACCTACTCAATCCTTAAATTTATGGAATCGGCCAATTCGAGGAGTATGGGAACGAAAACTGTGACACGAAATGTTATAAAATAAGATAAAATATCGCGTGAAAGTACTTTCTACTTTTAACTTTAATACCGTATACAGTCAAACTCTGTAGTGATTGATATACATATTCATCTTATATTGTATATTTTAATTGTTTATTTTATATATTTTCCTTAACTTTTGCATCGGACTGTGCTGAATCTATTTCAATAAATTTATTTCGAATGTCTGTAGAACAGTCGCTACCAAACTGCGTCGCACTAAAATGAATCTGGGTTTATTGCAACGTCTAATTATATTTTGTTTGATACAAGACTATTAATATTTGGATGTTGTAATAAATTTGTATGCCGGCTATTTAATTGATTTATGTTTAGTTATCTAATTATTAAATAAAAACTATATCAATGTTATTGTCTTCTTTCGTCTTTATCTAAAAATAGTATTTATTCTCTGAAGAGACAGATTTTTAGTTCGATAGTTAGTACAATCATTCTCCGCGTCTTGTAAATGTTCGTTTAATATTTTGTACACATAGGCACTTGGCCTTCTCTAGTAGTTTTAGACAGTAGATCTTTACGCCAACACTATCGCTGGTGGATATTATACGGCTAAATAATTCGAGGGTTACACGACACATACATATATTGCTAGCTGAAGCCAGCAACTAACTAGAACTATATACTTATAAACTAAATAGACTAAACCATATAGATTGGGCTGTACCTGAATTACAAGTAGGAAGTAGAATAATAATAGATGACTCAACAAATGACTCAGGACACTAGAAATAGAATTCATTGAAATCCGAACTGAAACTTTCAGATGTTATCAAAACTGAGTCACTTATAGTCAGTTTTGTAAATGACAATGCGTGAATCAGTTTAAAATAAAAAAATTGATAAAAATATATTTTTTATTCGCCTTGTTGATACTTTATTTTATACGAGTGATACTCACGTTTATAAAGAAATATTGCAACATTACTATCTACTATACTTAAAGATTCCGTTTATTCTTTAAAAAATATTCATTAAACATATTTTAGTGGTCAGTCCTTCGTCAGGTGCCACTTGACGACCGATGGCGAAATCAACAATTTGAATCGTCGCGTAACGAGTCTGATTAACCTTTTACGACTGAACAATATCAACAATACAAATCAAGCAATAAAGTTCGGTCTGTCAACTTAAGACCACACTGCAAGTATAAATAGAAGTATAATAGCACGCCAAATTAATATATATCACTTAATTCTGATCGCGTAAAATTCCAACGTCGAAAAAATAATAGCTTTCTGGCAACATTTAGGGTTCATTTGGGATTTGAGATCGGGGTAGGTGACTCACAGGCCTGACTCATTCTTCGTGAGATCTATGAGAAAGCAGGTCGTCTATTTAGATAATATTTGTTGGAGGATTTATCATAATCACAGGGTAAGTATTGTATTGTCGTAAATTTAATAATTTTGCATTAGATTATGATTATCTTATTAGTATATCGCCGCCCATGGAAACCTTCCAGTCTGGTCTAGCATTTTTTTCTTATTTTGCATACTTTATTAATTAGAAATGTTACATGTTCAAATTATAAAAAAAAAGTTTTTAATCGGTGATGCTCTATTTATTTCACACATACATTTGAATACCGGATCCTTCAAAAATTCCGATCAGACATAAAAAAAGCAGCTACGTTTCCATTAGAAAGGGTACAAACACGAGGTCTCTATATATATACGAGTTGGCGTCAATTTCTATTTAACATTTAAGTGATTAGAATAGAAAACCTATATATACAGTAATTGCAATTTCAATTTCGTTATAGAGAATTTCCCTAATAAATGCTCAATCACTTCCTTAGACTTTAGACATACCATTTCTAATTCGATTTATTGCCTCTATTGTCACCAATCGAACTGAAGACATCTCTGATTTAATTTATTTTTCATTCCACTCAATTTAGTTTAAAGACCCTACGTAATCGAGTTGCAACAATCAACAAGCCATAAATCAAAATATTACTGTACTCAAAACAATTACGCCCTCAAATGTTGAATGGAAGAGGCGTACATGTAATTTAAAACATTAAGGGCGTGAAAGTAGTTATTGAAAGGAAATGGAAACACAGTTTTCCCGAACACTTACTATTTTCAGTAATAAATATAAAGATATTGATTACTTGTTGATGTTCACGTTTTTAATTACAAATGTTTGTTTTGACGATCGGTATATGTTTTTTAAATGCTTTGAATGCTCTTTTTGGAAGAAATAGTTGAAAATTAATAACCAACCTAACCACCAAACTTACAATGAGCTCAATTCGAGTTTTAACAATTTATGGTTTTGTTTGATTGCTGTTTCCATTAATCAGAAACATTCAAACAGAACTGAGCAATCAGAGGATGTTATGCATTTGTAACTTCGATTGTTTGTATCGTATAATATTTGCATATGGCTGTGTTAGTTGCGAGCTAAATGAATTTCAAAGTTGCGCAATCAAAGAAAGCAATAGGAGCCTATTATACGGTTGTTATTGTTTATATTAGAGAAAATAAAATATAAAATCAAGTAAAATAAAGTCAGTCAATTAGTTGTGTCTGTTTATAATATATTATAATTATTATAATTATACTAAACTATTATTTTTTCAACCCTTAGATTGACTTTAATAATATTCGGCGACTGAATTGTCAGTAAATCATACTTATCGACATATATTAAACATCTTATCGTCAATAGATGCAGACAAACTTGTGAAAGAGATATATATAGGTCGTTAAATTTTTCCAAACAATGATTGTTTCCTGCATTTAATAAAAATATTTTTAAGTTTATATTTTACCAGTTGTTCGCTTATATTTCTTAAATTTATTCGTTACTAGTATGCAAAAATGAAAGTGTTTCCTCTTATAATCGTAGACCACCAACTTGATGTACAGAATTTTCTTCAAGCCAATACTTTTTAAGTATTTGTTTTAGGAAATCAAATACACCGGATTACAATCGTAGAATTATTTTCACTGACAATTTTCTGATTCAAAGCACGACATGCAACGGTAAGCCAATTAAGCGACTCAAAATGTAATAAACCGTTCATTAAGCGCGATGCGAATACAAATAATTTAATGTAAAATGTATAAACACGTAGGTCATTAGTAGGTTAGGTTCGTAGGATTCGATTCATGTTTGCAGCATTGTCAGTAGCTTAGAAGGGAAGGACGAATGCGTGAAAGTCTCTTTTATTTGAACAGTAGTTATTATTATATATATATTAATCTTTAAAGTATATGTTATAATCATATTAATATAAGAATTATAAAAAAAAATCTGTCACTCTAAGAAATAAAGCTCAACTTATTATTAATCGGAAAGCAAAATAATTACCGGGTTTTTTGATAATGAAAAATTAAGTCAACCAAGAAGACTGTTAATGATTGTGATATATGATAAAATATATACTAATAATATAGAAGGTTTAGTTTTATATGCTTCATTTAGCTTTTATTACAAGATTAAAAAATTAATAAGCTGGTCATTGAACCAATCTGCAAGATACAAATTTTAATTGGTATTATACAATTAATTACCTACAGATTTACCAATAACAAATATAAGAAGTTTATTTTTCAATGTGGAATAATTAATTGTGATATATTTTTAGTTAGATTTCAAATTGTTATTGGAAAATAAAAACTAAATGCAGGTGTATACAATTAACAGTAAGAACTATAGAGATATTTTAAAACAATAAAATAATATAGTAATATTAATATAGCTTATTTCGTATCAATCTAGCCAAATCTAGATTCTAAATGAACACAGATGTTGTTACAATGCGGTTGTGTGTCAATTTTAATTCATAATAATTGACATACAGTAATTGGACCGTACTGCGTTTTGAAACTTGATATGTTCTATAGCACTTTAAATTAAGACCTGACTCACTTTTATTAATATCTGAACTATATTATTTATAAAGATAGGGGTTCTTTTGAAAATCATTTTTAATGTAATTGAAACACTTTCGTATCTTCACGGCGATAGAAATGGATGATTTAAAATAAAATACTTATCTATTTCTCGTCATTTGTTTTATAATATACGTCAATATATTTAAAAATAGAAACATGTGATGTGTATCAATCAATGAATGGTTGTAGTTTATATTCATTGAGCGTCTATAA
The DNA here is from genome assembly GCA_963693355.1 of Pontia daplidice. Taxonomy (NCBI): domain Eukaryota; kingdom Metazoa; phylum Arthropoda; class Insecta; order Lepidoptera; family Pieridae; genus Pontia; species Pontia daplidice. Next base: position 3,005,579 of record CAVNZL010000003.1, read on the forward strand.
AATCGCCATTCACGCGAACGAAAGAATGGTGTGATACACGACTTCATTAACTATGGTTATTTATTACTGATATATTCCTAAAGTCTACACTTCGTCGTATTTTTGCATCGCACATGAGACTTCGTATACTTGAAGTAAAATTGCAAAAACAATATACAACATAGACAATAGACATTTCTATGTAAAAGTATTACAGATATTTCAAGTTATAAATCAATTAGAGAATAAATCAAATTCTACAAGACAAATTGTATTTTTATACAATCATATCTTTTATTAAATTGAAATCTCATTAAATCGTTTATGTTATTTTATATAGTTTAATGTTCTGCTTATAACTGTTTGTAAGATGTTATACTACCATATTGCTAGTAATAAAATTCATTTCCTTGTTTTTATAAGCTTTTATATACATATACATGATCATAGTTTTAGAATTAGTAAACATGAAATTTAAAAGAAGGCCACTGTCGAGCAATATTATATCCAAAAGTCAATTATAAAATACTTACCACATGTAATATATCTGAGATACCTATAAAGTAAATTCGTGAAATTAAAGTTTTTCTATTTGCTTTGTTCATAATATGAAAACAATAGGGGAATTCACGTAGAAGCCGCAGGGCCCTTCGTCTATTTCAAATAGCCTCTGATACATATGTACTATGAACCTATTGTCTTGAAATTATATTGTTTCATTTAAACATGACGGTATACCAATGTAACCCCAAAAATGAACAGACGATGTCTACAGAAATAGTAAACAATTTTCCTTAGTTATAAAACAATAAAAACATATTTTTAAATATAATGTCTACGAATTACTATTCGTGATATCTCCTATTGATTATTGAAAATGTCATTTATATGTGACTATTATACATTTCTAAGTATTCTTGTGAAGAATGGCGTAGTTTAGAATGCCAATCTACAATGAATGCCTAGAGATTAAAAAATAACCTTAGATTTTTTTATTATGCTTTCCAGTTGTTTGTACGATAATATAAAACTGTACTGAATACCGAGGCTTAATTCTGTGCATGCCCGAAGGCATGCGCGTTCCTATGTTACATTCATACCTTACTAAAGGTGCTAAGGATTCATTCACATTACAATATAATACGCAATTGAAATGATGTTTAAAATCAAATTACTTTATTAAATATGCGATTATATTACAAAATGAACGTCTATAAATAAATAAATTGGCATAATGTATATATATCGAAATCTTTACTTATTTATTGAATAGTTTAAAAATTTCATCCAAAATTTTGGTTATTCTTTATATAAGTGGGAAAAATTATTTAAAAAAGTGTCGTATTAAAATAAAACGCACTTTGGGTTTGTAACCTCACCTTAACCGTCGATCGAAGAGCACATTCCATTGCAATTTTGGGAAGGATCAGACCACCTGTCCACAATCCTGACATGCCAACAACAATTTATTCCATTAGGATGACCAAACGATGTGACGTCACAGGCTACATATAAATTGTTATTGTTCACTTATTGGAACGGCTGGGACATTACTTCAAGGATGTGTCCTAGATATTAAATAGAGATTAGATGACATTTAAATCTGTTAGTTAATAAGGCGGAGCCAAATTACTTATTGTAAAATTTAAAAGATACTTTAAATAGGTATATGAAAAAATAGCGATGTAAAACTTATAACGTATTAATTTTATACATAGAACTATTTTCCATCCAGGTTTTTAGGTAAAATACCTTGAATTGAAAAGTTTTTTATGGATATAAGACTAAAATTTTTTCTACTGTATAATGGAATGCAGTTTAAAATACGTTAAGATAGGTAATTGTCATGACATAAGAATGCATTCAAATAAGAATTGTTTTTATTTTTGGATGCGTATGTTGCTCTGCTTGTGACTCATTTTATTATCAGGTTTCGCATGAATACCTTATGTATCGGGCGAATACAAAAAATCCAGGATTGGTAGGATTATCCTTCAGTCTGTGAAGAAAAGCGGAGCCTCACGTTAATTAAATTATAATTGAAGCTATATGTAAATATTAGTATTTCAAAGTGCTGTAAGTGACGTATAAGTTACCAGATACGTCACTACCAAGTGCCAGCCCCTCTCAATGCACCCTAACTTCCTCTACATAATTAGCCAAAGATGCTTTCCGAAGCATTCACTGTGATCTTAGATCTGAATGAACATGTCAATAGTAATTACCTTACCCCTCCGAAATCTGACGTGCTCCTGTGTGTAATTACATATATTGTATATTGGCGTAGATATCAAATTCGCAAAAATCAATTTCATACATTGAAGTAACCTAAAATAGCATTTGCAGTAATAGAACTGCTGCTTAGGACTTTGAAAAATTCTTGTCAAGTGAATTTTTTTTAACGGCTAATTTAACCGGGAACACCGGTTACTGTGTAGTATCTAAGCTATTACAAAATGGTTATAGAATTGTCTTCAATAAATCTTTATTCGCACCCAATGTGCGTATAACACATCCATCACTCCATAAATAGAGTATAAAAATAAGAAATAGCCACATTATTTGTTCGATGGGGTGAATAAATAAGTTCTCTGTCACGAAAACAAAAGAGGCTCGTTCATCAGCGAGGGAGTGACAAATATACTCAAAATAAATATTATTTTTCGTTGAATTACGAAAATGCTTGATGAATGATAGAAATTATTAAGCCACTGTTTAAACCATCATGTTTATAACATACTTTATGAAAATAACTATCAAAACGAAAGTTTGAAGAAGAATCATGCACAACGTATAAATTATACCCAATAATTTGACGTGGATGTCTTAAGATATGTGTAGATTCAGTAAATATTCAAATTCTGTTAAAAAATTCCAATTACATATCAATTCTCTGGATTTTTTACATCTACTAATATCTAGCTAGTGTATGATCTGCGCATTCTGAGGTAACATGGCGGAAATTCGAGGGTGGCGAGACGGCTAATTCGATATTATTGTGGGCAAAATGTCGGAAGAGATTTTCTTGGAATAGAAAAAGCATTTGGAATTTATTCGACCCAGCTGCTTTTTATCTCGTTCAATATTAATGTTGCGTATAATACCGTTTTTCTTTTATTTTATGGCTATTACGGCCTTTCCTTATGTCGATAACATAATGTTATGATCTGTTCCAACTACTTAAGTTTTTTTTAAATAGTCTCATTGATACAAAACGCCTGCTAATTTATTTTCGGCAAAAGAACTGTAGTTTCTTGGCAGCATCCATTTTGCATTGTGTAACTTTTTGTTTAATTAAATTTCTTTTATCGTATAAGATGTAAGCGTTAAAGATATTATAAAAAAAATACGTGTCTTGGTTAACCTAAAGTATTTAAAGGGCTTTACTATGAAAATATTTTTTTTTGAAAAACAAACATAATCACGCTTTTGAAATATTGCTTCTGATTAAAAGTGGAGAAAATAAATAAAGCGAATCCTTATTTAAATAACGTTTAATTTGTGTTTTGTAAACACTTTGTGAAGCCACTTGCTCAGTCACCTGAGGGCAGGTTAGATTGAAATTTTCATTTTCTTAAGGCGACCGCAGCCCTATCTCCCCTCAGCATAGATTTGCATGCACAATTTATGTCTACCTCTGTTCCCACTCCTGTGCGATATCATCAAGAATTCTCCCAGTGAAGCCTTAAATATGTTTATAGTAAAGTAATTATATATCGACGCAGATTTGAACACAGCGCGCAAAAACTAGAAAAATTTACACAATACAAAGAAATGAAAAAAATAGTATAAATAGATACTTTCTCAATTCTCTTCCACTATTTCTTTTGCAATAAAAAGTATCAGCAAAATAAAAAGTAGGAAAAGTATTAACTGCTGTAAGACTGTAACAATATTGAACTATTCTACTAACTAACTAATTCGAGGTATATAAAATTGTCTACTGTATAATTTCTCCAAATGAAGTTAATTGAATTTCAAATAAATTTAAACGATTTACCTCTAAAGTTGTTTTTCCAGATTCCGTCCATTTCATAAGATGTTCACCCTTCAAAGACCATCCCGGGGCATAGCTGATGAGGCCTCCCGCCGCCGCTCCACGATTACTAGCTACGTCGCCCGGCTCTGCCTTCTTCTTAGGACTCGGGAGGCGGAAAAAGCGGCCATGAATCTTGCAACTTTTCGAGGGAGAGAAGAAAAACGAGTTTTTCTTAGGTGATTTTTCTTGTTCCGATTTAGAAGTGCCAGGTGTGTCGTCTGTTGATTCTTGTGTTTCGCACTTTCGGTCTTCATTTTGCTTCGGCCCTGAATTTTCGTCGGCAACAAATAGAAGTGTCCGTTGCACAAAAGGAGTTGCTTTGTTGTAGAATTCAAAGGGCTCTGGCACTTTGAAACTCGTGGGTATAGTGGTGCGATGGGATTTAGATAGTCTTCGCTCCATGTATTTTCTTGCCATGCCATTTATTTAATCTTAAAGTAGCATTTTTGCTGAATCACTATATTCACTAACACAATGATTACTAATTAGTAATGATAGGCAATTAAAGCAGCTCACTAATAGACATTCTTTTTCATTACTTTTTTTAAAACTTGGAATTTCTCAGTTAAAAAATGTTATATTTTCTTATGAACTTAATGAAATATAAATTATGGTTATTCTAAAGTTAAGTATATATCCAGATTGTCTTTTAGATAAAGCTTATTTAAGGGTGAAAAAATGTTCTTGAAGTGATGAATTTGTTCAGCTACTTCAAAGTACTAACTTACATTTCCAGTAATTTTATTATGTCAGTGAAAAGCCTTTGGCGACGGGTTGCAATTTTCACGCGGAGGCTCCACGGATCGATCGTTGTGCGTGAATAAACATTGCCACCCTCTTAACCACAAATATTATTTCTTACTGTATTGCAATAAAGTTCATTTTCCTCGTGAACATTTTGAAACTTTCATAAATCGCGAATACAACAATATACTGATAGCGAACTGAAACCGAAATATGATCTACATTTCGTTGGTATGTTTGTTTAGGAATTTTGCTTTACGCAAGTTTATGTTAATAATAAATATGGAAATATGTTGTGAAATATTATGTTGTTTTCCAATTTCTGTTAATTAAGCAACTGAATAAGGCTCAGGTAGCAAACAGTTATATAATAAAGGTTTACAATAACGGTACAATCATTGAAGGGTTTTGAAATCGAATTATTTGGGAACAACGACCGGTCCTTGTGATAAAGGCACAGACAATCAAATCGGCTTTCAACCCTTTTGCATCATAGGAGCTATTTCATCGATACCTATACATTTTATTAATATGAAAATTAAAGTTTCGCATAGGGTAATAAAACGGTTTTCAATTAAATCTCGTAATGTTTTTGTAATAAAAGAGAGAAAATGAGGCACGTCAGTTATTTAACTTATCTCTATATATAAATTAAAAATACTGACATAAAACAATATCTCTGTGTCAAATAACCATTTAACTATAAGATAATTTAACGTTTACGATATTTATAACAATTGCTTCGTAAACAAAGAAGACTGAAAATCAAATCATTGAAATATTATCTACAACGAAAATATCGTTTAAATTGTAATATTCTGGCTCCGTTATTCCCAGTTGATTTCTCAAGCCCCCTGTCCTTCTTTCGTAAATAGCTTTCCGATCCAGAGGGGGATTATTACATTTCGATGACATGACGAATTGGACATGACAAGACGAGCACGTATACAATTGACCGCAAGTAATAAAAATAATTAAAGGACTCGTACCTATCTCATGGATAGTTAGGATTCATTTATAACTCTAAATTGTATCGATATAGAAAGATCGATATTTCTATGCTCCTGAATCCAAAAATTACAATCACCATCACCGTTACGATTAAGAAAAACACAGAAACGTGTTTGCCCTATTGAAAGTTCATAGAACTTCACACAATACAGAGAAATGAAAGGAGATAATGGAATAAACGAATTGCATGATCCCTATTCCCGTAACAAAACGAAAATAAACATGCGGGTAAATTGTCAAGTTCGCGTTCAAATGGGGTGTTTGTCTATTTCTGAACTGCGGTTATTCTTTTTCACGTCTAGCATACAGGTTTGTTGAACTCACGTGACAATAACTCATAGAGTGTGATTAAAAATTGTATTAAGATCAATAAGGGTAAGGTTTTTATTAGTGCGCAGTTAACGTTAAGTCGAATAGAAGAAAAATATACGTGAAAATATTTTTCCAAAAAGAAAAAAAGATAGAAGGCAAATTATACTATAATTACATACATTACATCTCTGTGACATTCATTAATACCGTATTTTAATAATATACTTGTTTATATAAATAACCCATAATAAATAGCGCGTTAGAAGTTTAATTAAGATGCCATATCAAGTTGAACCAGATATTGTAAGAAACCCAGGGGAGCCTTATGAGTTTACTGTCATATTTTGTGGTAGGTGCCTACGTATGAGTTATTGTATGTGGTAAGTAGGATAAACGTAATTTATATACGATTTACTACGTCCTGTTGATAACAGAATAAGTTATATACAGGAAGACATTATATAATTTTTTTTCACTCATTCGTTTTATTTTAAAATATTTAAAAGGGTTGATTATATGCTTGTTTAAATGGTGAATTTCTGAAAGGATTATGGATTTTATGACATTATTTTTAAGTTACTGCAATGTTGGATACACGTACATTAAGTCACTTATGGCTGGATTTCGTATTTAATGAATCGTCACGTTTTAAACTCTCAGAGCCAGGATTTTTTTCCTTTCCAATTTGATAAATCTGGTAATCGCTATGTTGATCACTTAAGACAGGAATTTTCGAAAGTCAATTTACATTTAACAAGAGATTTATTACAATTGATAAACATTTTTAGCTTTAAATAAAGTGAGTGTTAATATTGTCAAATTTAGACGTTAGAAGTTAATAATTTATATATTATATAAGTAGCTAGGTCACAAACGCTTATATATATATAAATGTGATAGTTATGTGTTTTTTTTCAGTGTTTTTAAATTCACATAATAACATAACAAGTGTTTGACTGAAACACCTTTAGTTATGCTTAATCGTATCAAAAAACCCAAGCTTTGTGTTCAACGCAGACAACTTCCGGGAGCACCTGATTTTGATAACTAGTGGTGTTGATAACTATAAAAAAAAAAAGGAGTTAAAAACGCAAAACTCAATAGGACGCCATTCATGTCGCTATATTTTCAAGTTATCAGATAAGGAGAATTTGTGTTTCGGAAATTTGCAGCCCGAATGCCCCCTGTGATGCATTAATAATGTTATCTAAGGTAATTTATTCGTACATTACGAATCAATGCGTGATTAAAATGCAAATCGTCCCTTTGCTGAACAAGTGCGTTACCACTTTCGCAAATAAGTGCTGCTATGGTATACGTTTGATAAATATTTTAAAGCCTTTGCTATATTTGGTATGACATTTTGAATTATTATTGTTCACATAATTTGAATTATACATGTGTGTACTTTTTTTAAATTCAAATTTCTCTTTTCATATTCGCCTATGATGCATTTAACGATACAGACAATAAAATAACTTTCTCATTATAATATTTTTATAATAATGTGAACCGTTGTGACAGTGAATCTGAGTGGAATTACTACTACTTACTTACCAGTACTAGAAAAATTCATGTTTAAATTAAATTTAAAAAACAGTAATGACACGCCACGACACGCACATCAACCACTTAGTATGCTTAAAGAGTCGCACTTAACACTTAAGATTGTTACGCTACTAGCTTTAATGGCATATAAATAACTAAATAACTTTAGACGAAAAGTTAAATATTATGGATTGCGTGACATAAGTGTATTAAATAATTAACTATGCACTTGCTTATTTGTATTATTTAGATATTTCGTATTTGAATTATTTATTGCATTTTCAAGTAGAACTATTTACTATTCATTCAAGAATTCGACCGTTCAAGCAGGATATGGTATTTAATATTCAATATTGCACAAGTTCAGCATCGCTTAATATTAAGAATTCAAATTTAGTTTTAGTTAAGTACGCTCAGAAATAAACTGGAGTTTGAATAATTGAAGTTCCTTTTAAACTCCTAAAGGTCTTAAAATTGAGACACTTTTAAAGGATTTACCACGCTTGTATATTTCTTGGACCTGATCCAGAAAATACTTGAAAAAGAGTGAACATACATTAAGAGCGAATTTGGCAAGCACAGGATAGATTTTTCTGAAGAATCTATAAGGAATTTATAGTCTTTGTAATAATTGTCTATAAATTGCAACATTAGTTTTAACGCTTTCTGATATTTGTGCTTGGACTTCAGTGTATTGAGATAAAGTTTAGAAAAACTAAAGCAAGAAAAACAACCGTGACTCAGTTGTTAGTGGTTTATGAGCGAAGGTCTTTATAAGAACTTTCTATAAAACCACCTTTATAATACAACGTTAAAATTACCCTTCATTTAGTAATTTAAACTTTGATAGAGTTAGGATTATTCTGAAATTTGAATTTAAAAGCTCTCACATGTGTTTTCTTTCGAATGGGAAATATTTATTAGAATATTTCCAAAAATATAGTAAAACATATGAAACTAATTTATTCCAATTAAATATTAACAATTAGTTTCCTTTGATATTGGGCGTATTTTTGTAGACCCACGATAAATTGTTCTATCAATTTGACCCTCGCCTTAATGGGATAACTTATGTACACCACAGACTATACGAACTAGTTTTTTTTGGTACAGGGAGTGATTGAGTAAGAAGGTCGATTAACAGAATACTCACAATGACATATACTATAGAAAATACATTCATGCAGATACTATTACTACCTACTACAATATGTTTGGTCCTACTAAATGTGTATACACATATTTTAATCCAGTAGTAAATCGACATATTCCGATTTTCGTTGAAATTACATGGTAAAGTAACGTGTTTTTTCTTCCCGGAAGTCAGTCTTCAGAGGCATCCGGATTCTGTAATGACTACGGCTTCCTAGAATCTTATTATGTCGTTAATTTATTATTAGCTTCATTTGTTTGTCTTGATTTATCTGTATCGTTTATTTAGATTTATTACTGTAACTTAGAAGCAAACAAATGTAAATTACACTTATAACATTAGAAATTATTTACAGATATTTTATTATTTGGCTGTCTAAATGTTCATAAAGAGACAATTAAGCCAATTCTTACGTTTCTACTGATTTACGAAGCAACAGAGATGTCGAGTTATGTTAAACCAAAGACATACAATATGACGACATGATCAAATTCAAACTCCACAATAAATCGATACTTAAGAATATTACTAAGCTGTAAAAACACGAGCAAGTGTAGATATCCAGATTGCCCTTTGGATAAAAAACAAAAGGCGCGAACAAAGTATACCATTCTTACTGGTAATGATATCATAAGCTCAATACCAAATTTTAAGCTTATGACATTTTCATTAAATGAATGTTTCCATGCTAAGTAAAATATTAATGAGGTTTATAAAGTAGTGCGGGAGTTGCGTGAGGGATTAAAGCTACGCATGGCCCGGGTGCGGGGATTAATCGCTACTGACATGTTCCTGATGGAGAAATGTCTCGCTTGACAGCCACACGTTACTTTAAATGATCACATTAATTTGAATATCGAATGGTATTCACTTAACAATCCAAGTAGAGTTAGGACTAAGGCTAGTTAACTATTGAATTTAATTGCTAGTGCGGTTCTAGAATTAGAAATACATTACAAAAATATAACTGAAAGTTATGTTAGCACTTATAATTCAAGCTTTAAATATCTTTACTTCATGCTAATCGACCGTGTATAAGATGTGTCTAGATATATATTTGATATCTATAGACTAGAAACACATATAACAAGTTACTTATCACATTATTTAATATAATTACAGCATCGTAAAATGTCAAACTTCGTTGAATAATCGAAATAATGAATCACAGTGAATATCATAACTCAAACCGCGAAAACCAATTACCCTTCAACTCTGAAACAACCAAATTTATTCACGAAATTACTTGTTCAAATTAACTCCACTAATATCATAACAAATGAGACTTTTATTTGTTAATTAAATTTCAAGGGAGGGAAAATGAACTTTATACAATTTCTACCTTCGAGTTTTGACTACGAAACACTTAAATTAATTTATTGCGAATATTTCCAATTTGACAAATACATAGCATAGCTGCGTTAATAGCCCAAATTTCGTCATCTCACATAGTCCTAAACGTTGTACACTTTATTGTATTATCTTACCCAAAATGCTAAATACGATTATCTATACACCACAATCACACTATATTCGTAAATAAAGCACAAAATAGTTTGTAAACAAAAGTTTCCCGCCTAAAAGAAGGCTTTCGCGGCGGGCGGGCGTACGGTGGACGCTCACCACGCGACTGTGATGGGGCGGATCGATCCGCCCTGTAATTTCGTCCCGCGGGGATGCAGATGCATCCTCTCCTTCTACTGGATGTGACAGTGAGAAATTTATAAATTAAATATAAACGTAATCATTATGTCTAAGTGATTTTAATTTTGTATTATATAATGGCTCCTCTTTAGGTCTCTTAAATTTTCTAATTAAAAAACTTAAGTGTTTTTCTTATTATGCTTTATTTGTAAAAATTAGTATCTTAGTTCTTAATAAATAATTTTCTCCACCAACATATTGTATTTTTTTAATGTACGTGTAGTTACTTGATATTTTCTTGTGCACCTAGCTAGCCTCAACAACATTTGTAATCTAGTCACGGCCAACAAAGGCAAAAGAGCTGAGTTGACTTTAAAATGATATACGGAAATGGCAATAAATGATTTAACAAAGCCTATATATATCTTTGTTTTATCTTTATATATAAATTTAAAAAAAAATATCGCATCAACACTGCAAGGGTATAATTCATACATGTTATGGAACGGCAATGATGAAGTTTTCAAGATGGTCTCGATACACTTATAAGTACATAAAACTGCATTTTTTTCGCCGTTTTTGTACTGTATATCCGTAACCAAACAAATTGAATAACTCGCACAAGATTCACGTATTCGACTCGAAAGCTCGACAGGCTATCTATTTGAGGTGAATGTCGAAAAGAGGGCATTCAAAAATGAATAGATTTTTTTTTAATTTTATCAGATAAAAATTGCTTACAGTTATTCAGTGCACGCCTAACTTAAAAGACAGCAAGTTTTCACGGGCTTTCTTATATCACGGGTAAAATTATTATTATTAGTAAAATATTTCTCATATTCCTTATCGAAGTAGAATTCCCTTTTCTGAGACAGTTTTATTAAAACAATCACGATTTTAAAGCACTGTAAAATGGAGAAAACCAAAATAATCCGGGGCTGTCAAGTTCTTCGCGATCCTACTTTGTTCACGTTACTTCGTTTCAAAAACCATTTGCATATTTTATCGTGTGTGAAAGATCGCAAGGCGTTTGAAGCCGGCTTACCGTTGCGCTTTTGAGAGCCTTCTTGTAAGCCACAAAAGATCGTTAAATCTATCATCTACATTGTATTTCTACTACAATTATATAACAAATAAACAAACATTATTGCAGCTGATGCAATAATCGTGTATTTGTAATGTTAGATTATTAATAATAATTATTTAAAAAATTGCCTTAATTTTTGTGACGAATTTTGAAACGTTATTTTTCTTATAATCAGGCGAGAGCTAAACAAATAACGGTTTATGTTGCATCCGCTCGTTATCAATACAACAAATTTGACATCTTGTTTAAGGTAACGGAGTATTAAAGTTATCATAACGTATACTCGATATAGTGGGAGGTCATAATCCTAATTGATTATATAAAAATACCACAATATCCTTTCCAACTTCGAAGCCTATAATCGGATATATGATCTCCTTTTTGATAAGAGGAAATAATGGCTTACGTTGCATTTAATCTGAAAATTGTTACGAATAATAAATACACGTGTCTGTGTGTATTACAACAATTTATTTAATATAAGTTTCACAATGTGAATAGGTATAGCTATGACATATTTTATAATATGAAAATTCTGACTTAAGTTCTCGTAAATGTGTTTGTTAATTAAATTATACGCTTGTGACAAATAATATTTATTTGTACTTACACTGTAATATTTTTCTTTTAGGCTCTAGGGAGAGATGCAGTCGATAAAATGTACATGTGAATGTGATAACAATGTATATAAACTTAATTTACAGTTCATAGCAATAAATAACAACAACAGATGTGGATATATATTTACATAAATGAGGGTAACATTTAAAGACCTATACAAATATTTCTAGCAAATAGCAATAATTCTTAATATCAAACTGAACTTTATAAAAAACACGGCTTTCCTTATTGTGATATATTGAGATAGTTTTTAAAAACATAATTATTAACATGAACAAATTTTTATAGAGGAAAAAATCAGACAAACGACACATCTTGGCCCGAAACGATATTCATCTTTTCAATGCAACGAAGGCCCGGGTAACGGCTTGTCTATTTGGATGCATCGTTTGACTGATTGAGCCATTTTTAGTTGAGGAAGGGCCGACGCCCGGTCTCAGAATAGTACTATACTAATTATCGCCCCCGTCATCCGTCACTAACGGATAGGGGATCTAGACAAATATGGAATCTGTTTATACGATTTCAGTAACATATTAAGGAGAATCTGTTTAAATCCACGCACGAAAATTTTTTTTATTTAAATTAATTTGAAAATTTCCTTTAAAAAAACAAAAAAACCCCCAATTGGGGATGTTTTTACCCCCCCCCTTTTTTTTCCCAAAAATTTTTTTTTTTTTTTTTTTTTTTTATAAGATTTCAAGTAACATATGTGACAAAAAGTCTAAGGCTCTATTCTGCTATAATTGAAAATTACCATAAATTAACAAAATCATAAAATCGAGTTTTTACAGTTTTCTAAACACAATTCGGACGAATATTGTCTTCAATACTATTATGGTCTTCAAAATCAATCAGATCTACATTTCAAACATACAAACAGCACAGCAACAACATTTATAGATTATTGCTGTTTTGAAACAAATCATTTGCCTATGGATATATTGTCAAAAACATAGTTCACAAGATAATTGTATATCTTTGAGTAATTTACGATGAAAATCTGCCTTTTTTTCGTAATTGCACTTGTCTACAACATACATAACAATTTTTATCTAAAAAACATGTTATTGTTAAAAATATACAGACAGCGAAGCTTATAAGCTGATGGAAAAATTCACGCTTCCAATAAATGCATTATAGAGCACGGATTCAAAATAACAGCTCGAATAAAACCAGCATTGTATGAAAAATATATGAGGGATCCCTAAAGCTTTATTTTAGTAGCATAATACTTTGAAAATCATGATAATCACTCATACGCCTTTGTTTCCATCTAAGAAAAATTATATTATACAGATCTTATTATTATTAGGACTCATAACTCAATTTAAAATTAAACGACCAAACTCAACATTTTCATTTTAACGCTGTATTAATGAAATCAATTCAAAGTTAGTCTTAACATTTTCATATGTTTGTTTTTACTTTTTAAATTGTCTGCAACTGAACGTTTAACAAAAACGGTGAAAATACCATTTTTAAAATAATAATCAATATATACAATATAAATCTATAATAATTCTATAATAATTTGATTGTTAATTGTAACAAAAATAAAGTTTAACCTTAACTATAACAAACATTTTTATTAAATGAATTTACACAAACTAATAATAGGTAGAAAGCAATTCACATACTTTATAAGGTAGGTATTAAAAATGACGACGGACTTATTCCGTCTAATTAGAAAAGTAACGACGCGGCTTAAGTGCTACTTGCTGTTAACAATTAATCCTCTTTAAGTCGCGTTGAATATCGAAATTTCAATTTAACGATAAAAATTATTTATCCTCTTTATATCAATACAATTTGTACATGCGAAATAAAATTTTGATCTGATTACTGTCGAGCGAATTTGTCATATTTTATTTTTTGTTATAGCGTTATTTTATGTTAATATCCATAAGAAAAAGTCGTATTTAATGTTATCCTACGTCTTATGAAAATTTTAATTTATACCTGAAGAAACATGTTACATTTATAGTATACAGTTCTCGTATAGTATAAGCGTTTAAAATATTTCACTCAAGATAAAACCGTGCATTATCCATAATATATCAGAACTTATGAAGGGGACCAAAAATAATTTAATATTATTAAATATGGTAGTATTAAAGACTTGATGAGATGTGTAGATGATAGCCCGTAAAAGGAAATCAATAATATTCAAAAGGGAATGATGTACGGATGTGTGCTATATTTAAAATTGTAGTCATTAAACAACTGACTGTCGTTTCAGACAGCCATAATTTAGACAAAAGAAATTTACTGCTAGTAATCTAAACAAAAATAAACCCGTCCAGGATGCGAGCATTTACCATTCTTTATGATCAGTAACTGTAGATTAAATTAAAATAAATTGTAACAAAATTAAAAATTTAGTTGACTTATATATAAATTACATTAGTTATACGTTATATATTATTATAGTAGCGATACAAAATGTACGTAATCTAAACACGTTCTTTACAAAAAGGCTTTAATTTCGAACATTGAATAAATTAAAGCAACTTCTAGATATACCGCTTCGTCCGGCTTTTTTTGCAGTATTTAGACAAGATGTAATAAGACGGGATCAAGAAAACTTGAATAAAATACTATTCAAGACCCCAGAAGGTACGTGAGAATCAAATGAATGCACCCTCACTCAGTCGACAAATAGACACTGGGGTCCAAGATTCGGCCGGAAAAGCCCTGATGATGATAGATATAAAAATATTTAGATACGCACCTATAAAATCTTAATTATTTACCAACGTACCTGTTATAAATTGAAAAACATTTAGTTTTAATAAATTGGCAGTTACAACGTCGCGTAACATGAAAATTATTCAATGATTATAATTAGGATAATATGAAACATTACTACAAGTACTTATTTGAATACTTAGTAGAATAGAAAATATAAAGCTATGAAGGAATGAAAGTTATAAAGCAAAAAAAATAAAGGGATTTGTTCTTACAGTTATCATATCAAAACTTAGTCTATATAAATATTCATATTTGAGCAATTTATTATGAAATTGGTATATTTCAAGATGTGCTTCGATTATTGTGTTTTAGTTGTAAGAGGTAATGCACTTAGCATATATTAAATTTAAATTTGTACGTAGAGGAAGTCAACAGCTAGAAACTGCTAGTTTTAGAAAATTTCCACGTCTTCTAGCATAAAGTCTATGAATAATTAGGTTATGGGTGCACGTGAGCAGAGTACCGCCCGCAGGCTCCCTTTGATTTAACATCAAAACGACTTTCCTAGAACGTTCTCTATTTTTATAGAAATTTCAAGAAGCTTTAGATAAAATATTTAAATATTGAATGAGTTGTTGTTAATAGATTTTAGTTTACATTTTACAAGTTAGTTATCTAATAAGCTTTCGAGCATATTGTCTTAATATAGGTATAGTAATTATTAGGTTATAATTTATGACTGAGGGACATAATATCACTCGACTAAGTTCAGGGAAGTATTTAAATTTAGTTGAGTTAAAAATACGATATTTAAAATTAACCAATTGCTAATTTAATATTCCTCGACTACTCGTAGCGACTTAAAAGTCACTTACCTATTAATTGCAGTGTTAGCAAAGTGCAACATTTTATAAAAAGGCCTATACGCAGAGTAAAGTAGAGGCCGGCAACGCACTGGTGAGCCCTCTGGCTTCGCGAGTGTCCATGGGCGACGGTGTCGCTTAACATCAGGTGAGCCTCCTGCTCGTTTGCCCCCTGTTTTATAAAAAAAATATATATGTTCAAATACATATACTATTTAACTGCATATTGTACTTCCCATTCCGAGTGTTGCAGATTATGGACACAGAGGAAGAAAGATCTTTATACTTTGTAATGTTTTATTTTTATCAGTTTAATTTAACAAAAATATAATTAGCACGCATGTTCTTAATGTTGACAGGAAGTAAGAAAATAATCATAGACATTAAAGACAATACTACTAGTATATCTTACCTTAGTGCTGTATCTGCGACACCGATAACTCCTATACCAACACGATATCAAAATTGCCTTTTATTAGGTACGTTTACCTATTTATATATAAATAATAATATATGTTAATAAATAGAATTCACGTTTGTATAGTAAACGTGTCAATATCCACACCTAAACTATTGTCAGATTATATATTCTGAACATGCAGAAAATCAGGCAGCTGATTCTCACTGAATATGTGTGATCGGGTTAGCGATTAAACATTAAATTACAAATCAAAACATAGAATGTATGAATAAAACAACAGGCCGAGTTATTCTAGTCAATCTCTGATATTACAAATAAAAAAGAAACATTTTTTTATAACTGATTTGGGTTATCAGAGTTTTGAGTCACTCACAGCTTTCCAATACGAATTGTTTCCCTACGGCTTCACCCGCTTTAATGAAGAGACCCTAGCTTTAAGCTATAGCCTGATATAGGTATGATATTCGATAAATAGACTGGTCAACACAAAATCAATTCAAAATTCGACCAGCAGTTCCTGAAATACCCGTGCTATCTTTAAAGTCCATTATATAAATATGGGATCGTAATTTCCCATAATTAGCATATTTTTTATTTATTTTAAAGGTAAATAGGTGTTAACTATGTACACCTTAATAGTAAAAAAAACTTTTTGTTAAATGTGACATTGGTTATTACTAAATATAGAAATAAAAAAGTAAACTTATATAAAAAAAGTGTCTGTTTTTAATATTGAAATAACCATTTTTTAATACATGCATATCAATCTATATACGATACATACACCAAAATGACATTTTTTAAATGTTTGTCTGTCTGTCTCTCTGGAATGGCTGGACCGATTTTGACGGGACTTTTTTTAGGATTCCGCAGTCTACGTAAAGGAAACCTTCGTCATGTCCGTTTATTCGCCAGTTCTCACTCTATATAAAATTCTGTAGTCTATCTACAGTAGTATATATAAAATGTACATAAAAGATTTAGTTATATTGAAATAACTGTTTTTACTGCTTACCTCTATATATATATATATATAAAAATGAAACCCGTTTTGCGTTGTCACGGCATCGCGTGTGAATGGCTGAACCGTTTTCGATAATTATTTTTTTAAATGTTTGTGGAAGTCCACGGATGGTTCTTACGGAAAAAATATTACATACATTAATTTACTTACAATTAATATTGCATATTTTTTAAAAACCCGCGTAACGAGTGTCAACGTCATGAAAGAGAATGAGTGAGAGAGTCGTGGCTTATTTGTATCTCTTTCACTCTTATAATACGAAATAAGATAGGTCAACTATACAAAATAAAATAGTGAATCGAACGTACGCTAAGGCGGTACAAAGTTCGCCGGGTCAGCTAGTTTAAACTATAAAAAGTAAGAATGTGTCGTAACTGGGACGTTGATCTGGGGTTATCTTAAAAGTATATATTTAAGGAAAATTCCCAACATATTTGACAAAAAATTATTACCTTTTTCATATAAATGAGTATCAGACATTTAAGACTTTAGTCGTCACACATTTAAATTTTGCATCTATAGTAAAACTTATTAACAAAACAAAAGAATATCCGTTTCTTTACACGAAACAAACAATTAATTTTATGGTTCAGTTAAGCATTCGTTGATTGCAGTCACTATAATAATTGCCCACGCGTACAAAACACCATCATTACAAAAGCATCATATAACACGGGCGGTTACCATCCATTATTTTCACTAAATGGACCCATTTGGATATTAACTGCACGATTGCTTTCGAATAATGAGGTAGTTGCGGATAATAGATGTACTTACATAGGTACTTCATCAGGGAGCAGAATGAAATAGCTGTTATTTTAAGTCAGAGCCATCTAGCGGTCGATAGCAATATTACGTTGGTTTTTAAAAGGATATCTTTAATACCCGTTTTTATAATAAACGTAAACAATTTCTTTCCGATACATATTTATGATGTTAAATAAGAAAAAAGTTATAAAAATAAATAATTTCCAATTCACTTACATTTACAATGAAAAATTTAATAAACCTATCCTCTAAGAGATGGCGCTAGGCAATATGAATTAAATTAATACGTATGATAATTTTAATATACTATGTTGAAAAGAAACTAACCTTAATTTGCTCTGTTGCCTTTTTAGCCACATCTGGATGGACGATTCGGATATCCAAATCAGCTGCGCGGTTCTTGGCACTTTCACTAAATACAGCAGCATTAACATAGTGTTGCTTAGAATCACTAGGAGAATTTGGTGACAATATACCACTGTCTGAATCACTAACACTTACTTTGAGTTCAGTTGTTCTTTCACTCACCGGTTTCAGTGGAATTTTAGACCTTTCTGATATTTTTACACTGGGTATACGAGATTTAGCTCGATCCACACTAAAACCAGTGTCAGGGTCAAATATAACATAATTATCTTTATCACATCTCACTTTATTGTTCACGGTAACTGTATATTTCTTGTTTGGACTTAAATTTAGGAATGGATCTTCGCTGTCGACTGGGCTTTCGGGAATTATTGAATGAATTTTTGGTGTTATTTTTGGTATGGATTTTCCATCAATAGTTCGACGGACCACCGTGTCATTAGTAAATTTCAAGCGTACATATTCGTTTGATATTGTTCGTCTTACCGGAGTTGCTAAAAAAGATTGAGGCTTAGCATCTTTTGTCTGTGTTTTGTCATGTAAGTAGTTAGGTTTAGGTCTTTCCATTACTCGTGAAGGTGAAAAGGGCAACTTTAATTTTGAAATCACTTTTTTTCTTTGTTTATCTTCATTATACGCATGAGATTGGTCAATAATTTTGCTTTTGTACACTGGTAAAACACTTGCCCTACTTTCAATTTTTATTGAGTCTTTGGATATAATGGAATTTTTAACTTTATCAAGTGATTTGTTTAGTTTTTTTAAAGGTGTTGGTGCTTTTCCTTTGTATTCTAAAAATTTATTAGGTTCCGACTGGTCTAAGTTAAGACCAGATGTAAATGTTGTTTCACATGGTTTAATGAAAGTTTTACTTCGATCGCGTTTAACAACAGCATACTGACTTTCAATCAAATTGTCTTCCTTTGGTTCTTCAAAAATATTATTTATGATAACTTCAACATCGCTTTCGGATTTGCTCTGTGAGCTACGATTCTCATTGATTATGCATGATATTCTTTGTTCGATTTCTAAGATGGAATCTGTAGTCCTTTCACTTAAACTTCTTGTAGCACCACTTTCAGGATCTGATGGTGTAAGAACTTCATCAATAGCTTGGGTTCCAACAGAATATTTAGTTGTGTTTTCGGGACAAGAAGATCGTCTTTTAACTGTTCCGGTTTCAGTCGAAGGTGAGTCCCAATCCACTTGAGTTGTTATGCACTGATTATGTTTTTTTGTACGTCTAGGACTTGTCATTATTATAGAATCTCATGTTTAAAACTTGTGTTATAAGGTTACCTCCATGCTATATTGAGTGTAATGTGTGGAGCAATGATCAGTAGAGCTAAATGTTATAAAATAAAATGAAAATTATTATTATTCTTGTGGTATTATTAAGACGTTAATTATTATAGAGAGAAGTTGCCAGAGCAACACTTGTCGAGGTTTTGACAAATTGCTCTCAAGTGTCCAGGAAGTTAGTTAACCCAATTATACGAAACGTAGTCCTAACAACGATGGGTCCACCCAACACTCATAAAATTATTTATATTGATATTCAACGATTATATACTAATACACTAAATTTGTACCGTAAAAAATCGATTAAAGGTAGGCTATAAGTAAATAATTTCGCAGTACATAGTATGTTTTTTAGTTCGGATTTTTATTTTATTGATGTATGCTACATTGTACTTAGAGCAAGTACACGTGAAAGTTAAATAAACTGATAAAAGAGCACGTCCTCAGAAGTTGTCTTTACAAAGCAACTCGTCGAAGTCTTAACAAACTCTACGAATTCCTCTTCGATCAATTCGTATAACGTACAAGTTACGTGCGTTCATGTATCATTCCGAGTAGGATTTAATTTTGTGAAAAACTTGCTATAGGTACTTTAAGAAAATAATTCCTTATATATAGAAATGTACAAGTATATCACTTGTACAGAGATTTCTATATATTCAAGCCAAATTATTGTGTTAATATTTTGTTTCATTGTAATCTAAACAAATAGTTACTTAGATAGCCACAGTATAAACATAAGTAATAATAACTTGAGTTGGAAGTTTGTAATACATCATAAAAGTAGTATAATAATATGTTTTTCAGTAAAATTTTTGTTTCGTAAGGCCAAACACTTTAAAGCTGAACACAGTGAGATATAGTTCATTTATTGAGTTAAAATAATTGAAACAAGAAAAAAATGCTTGGAGGTATTTATAGTACTTAAAATACATCATTTACGTGACCCCATTATTCAAAGTCACTTTTCAATATCATCATAGTTATCAGCTTCAGAACATCCTTTGATACAAGTTTCACTTAACTTAAATTTTCTTAAATGTAATCTAATCCCTATCCAGAAGAACAAAGTTTAAAGGGTACCCAATGTCGCTCTCCGTAAATGATTTAAGAGCACCACGCGACCAATTCGCGAATTTCTCTCGCATTTTATGGCAATTCCAATGATAAAATTGGAGAGAATGGGAATGAGATGAGAAAATAATTTAATTTAAATAGAAATAAAATCAAAAAAGTTCACATTTAAAAATTTTTGTTATAGAAATAAAGTGAAAATGCATTCAAATTCCGTTACTATAAAATCTGTCACGAAATGAAAATATATGTAGGTACATTGCAATGTACAAAACACAAACAAGCTATAGGATACACAAAGTATGAAATTTCCCGTTTCTTTTAGCCAACTCTGTTTCTTTTCATCTCTTAATATCGAAAGAGGATAGATGTATAGATACCCGAACTTGTAATGCGTATTTCCCTAAATAGGTCAGGAAGACGAAGTTTAAGGTGCAATTTAAGATTGGGGGAAGCCAAAAAGCCACGATATGGAAGGCAAACTGGAAAATTATTCGAAACCCCTACAATTACCCTATTCTAGCGAAAATTCGTTTTCAACTTCTTACCACCAAGCGATAAAGTGGTGCTTTATCCTTATATTTAATTTAAGTATAATTAAATTGTAGTTGATTAAGATAGATAATAAATGATTTCAATTCGATCCAATAAGTAAATGATGGTTCTGTTTGACTTAATATTTATTAATCTTTTCATCTACGCTATGTAACGAAGATAATTTAAGTATTTCCTCGTGTGAAAATCGTGATTCTATTAATTACCGTGAACATAATGAAAGCAAATGTTGACTTCACTTTATGTAATAACTTTCACATGTTATTATATAATACTAAAATACTAGCTGTATTTTTTTACTAAATATTGAAAGTAAAATAATTATAAATAAAGTCGATGTATAAAGAACTATGTATACTTATATCATAAAGTACACAATTACATAATTTAATTTTAACAAATTCCCATAACTCCACAATGGAGATCACGTTTTTATTTGTTTGCCACACAATTTAAGTGTGTAAGAAAATTTTAGAAAGGTAAGTAATTTTTCCAATGAAAATTTCGCTGTCTGTGGTAATTCAGCAAGGTTTGCTTTTTCATATAGTACACAATTCTTGACCCCGCCTGGACCGTTACCGGGATTTGCACTTTCCTCGCACAGGGTTATCGAAGAGCATTTTTGTCTTATTGGTTTTATTTACTTTTTCAAAGTATTTACTTTTTCCTTAGTGCTTATTCGATTAATAACTTGCACTTTCTGTAAAATTAAATAAATTTAATTCTAAAAAATGCTTGTGACAATAATGATTTAGATCAAACATTTCGATGCCCTTTCGCGGCTAATAAAACGAACTAATAAAACCCATACAAACACAATAGGGAAAGCGAGGCATTTTAGCGGTATTAACAGTGCAATATTTTGTCGGGAAGAAATATTATTTGCATTGGATACAGGGGTGACACCCCCAGTGCATTCCAATGCGCTCTTGGTCAGATGTGACACATTACATCGAATAAGTGCAAAAATTTTATGTATACAAACTTTGCTTTCTTTCTAACACTACCGGATCTAGAAATCTCACTGACTTCTTTCGATTGGGTTTGGCGCCCTTAAACCTCCCCCCCCCTTTTTTGGGAAAAAAAAACCCTTTCTTTTTCCTTTTTGTAACAAAGAGAGAAAATCACCCCAAATCCATCTAAAAAGATGCAAGATGTTTTAGATAATATGAAAGGATGTTTTAAATATGAATTGATATATATTATTCTATATTATATCATTTTTATATGGTACTTGATTAGCGTCCATTACTTGCAGACGAGACTGTCTGAGTTGTAGATGACCTACCTATAGCCAGATGCGAAAATAACCAGATCATTTTGGACATATTTCTGAGATGTAAAAATTAGACATTAATTAGGCGGGCAACACCTGACACATTGCCCTCGCTCACAAAACTAGAACCCTATGTTCAATGTATTCTACACTAGTAGGGGATGTTGGGCATAGTCAACGCATTCCGCATTAGTAGGGGAGTTTTCGATTAAATATTTAGATGAGATTTTTCCCGAACCATTTATCATTGTCTAATTGTATGGGGTTCAAGCCCTACCGGAATTCAAGTGTTCACACTCTTGAAGATTTGATAATCCTTTGATATGATAATGTAATAAGAGAAACTGAATAAATTTGGTTTGTGTTTCTTCGTAAAACTATTCTGCTTCACAGTTGATAACAAGGCATACAAGTGTTGTCTTCTAATTTGCCTATATTTTACGTAACTAGGATAATAATAAACACCTTCCACTCTAAAATACTAAATAATATTTTAACATCTGATTGTTATTTTAACTTAATTTCCCAGGAAATATGAAAATATCGTGTTATATTAAAATAACTGAATATATTTTCATTTATATTACTTTATTTTCATTTATAGGCCAACAAAGTAAACCTACGGTTACCTTTGACGTTATTCTAAATAAACCTTGCTATAATTATTTTTCTCATTCCATTACCTAGGAATCTCATCGCACGGTACCGGGTCATAAACGGGATTTCCTCGTATGCTCTGCTTCAAAATGTTTTCTCTAATTTAAGCGAAACACATTTTATGCTAAGGTAAAATCAAACATTGTGATACGGAGCATTAATATACAACTAAACATTAAATCATTTAGATTGTTTAGATATCAAAATAATAAACTTTTTTATAAAATTGTTTTTCAAGTATAATAAGTATAAGCACTCTGAATATCGCTGATAAGGCAACCCGTTGCCCTGATTTTTCAGTGAATACTTATTACATTTTAATATATTTATATCATATTGCAAACATTACACAATGTAAACACATCTATTTGCGGCCATGTAATTTAATCATAAACCATCATAGTTGAATAGTTGGCGTTATATTTCAATGACAAGGTGATATCGGAGTCGTATTGAACAGACAATTAGATATTGAACAAATTTCCCGTGAGCTTTCTTGGCTTTGCTCTTCAAATAACATTTTGTAAGCGAAGTTACTAGGAAACTAAGTCATATTGACTTGTTATAGACTTACAACATAGCATTGTTGCATATGTATAGTAAGCACATAATGAATTATTTTTTTGAAGGGTTTAGATGTAATGAGTTGGACTTTAACCCTTCCAATTTCAAGTACTCTTAGTTTAAAATTCAAATCCCTACAAAAGTCGCATAAGCGTCACATAAACACAAAGTTCCTACATTATAGTAAGTTGGCCGAGCGCCATATTTCCCATCCGCGGATCGAATTCGGAAACCTTCGGCGTAATCCCTCTGATATGAACCTCGATCCCATTTAAATGCAGATTCCATGACCCACCATAAGTTATCCGTTCAAGCTCGGATCATGCCATAATAACCCTCGTGTAAACGGAAAGTACTTCGACCGGAGTTTTTATGTTGTAATGGAACCATGTCGTAATAAAGAATCAGCAATGCAGAATTAATTAATTCAGACGGTTCGTTTTATTAAAATGTGGGGATTGGTTTAATAAGTTTTGGTTGTAACAGCTTGTTATCCTTAGTATGTGGTTAGTCAAATTGCTTATAAAATATATGAACACAATGAAGGAATAAAAATGATACCTACTTAAAATGCTTACCTTTTCTTTTTGAATTTGGAATTATATTTTCCAAATAAAAGGGGTTAGGTAAATGTCTACAACACACAAATTATATCATAAAGTAGCTCTAAATTCGAATTATAAAAAGTTCTTATGGATATATGCTAATATTATAAAGCAGAATAAATTATTTATTCAAGCTAATTTTAGGAATAATTCATTGAATTGAAAAAAATATTTTTAAGCTGCATAGTCCAATTATCGAGGAGGACTATGCTTGAACTAATGAAGATTGGCGTAACGTCGTAAACGGGTAAATTGTTTCTTTTTACGCGTTACGATGTGAAACCGCAGCGAATTGCTAACTAAAACAAAGCATGTACAGCAACATAATGTAATTTCACCTAGGTAATAATTCTTCATTATTTGAAATTATTCTGAAAGAATTAGCTTCAATGTATTGAAGATTAACCTTCTAATGAAATTAGTGATATTAAATAAGGGGAAGCTAAAGGGAAAATAATGGCAATATTAGAGGTTGAAATTTCAATCTAAATTAAAGAGTGATTAAGTGGATTCAGTTTTCGTTATAAATTTTATGCCCAGACACAGACACAGACCGACAGAACTAAAATGTCAAGTTGACTTTTTTGTTTAGATCATCCAAATAAGGGGAAAATAAGCGGGTGTATATAGCCATATATTACGATTACAATTTCATGAAATAGCTTTTCAATTTTATATTTTTTTAAACTCAGCAAAATTCACCAATTCCAACTTATCTTTTAGGTCTTGATCTATTTATTTGTTAAAATTTTTCACAATTTATTCCAATATAGACTATTGTAAAAAGAGTTGTTAGGAAAATGTACACGACACGCTTATTGTGTCTCAATAAATCTAGTGACACAGCACCGCTTGAGATAGTCTTTCAGTGAGCAGACCGTTAAAGGAATGCAAATATCCTGACCGGACCATTCGGTCTTCTGACGGCTGGAAGATAAATGGTACTCTTGACGCGACACTCCCTAACGGATATTATATAAAAAGTAAAAAAACTCGTTTGTTTATTTAGGAACAACATAATATAGTTTGTTATAGGAAAATGCAGTTTATGTATGTATACGTAATGTATATTTATCTATTAAAACCTTAATTTATATGAAATATATTAACTGTATTAAAAAAGAAATATATCCTAAGATTTTCATTGACTTATCTGTGAGTTAATAATTTAAATGAGTATCATGATTTTGATTGATATTTTAGAATTAATTTATTTTAGTAAGTAGCTAGCTATTGTTTCACTCACTTGTAATAAGAGACACTCTTTGCTCCTGGATATCGTAAAAGCTCGAGATAATATAAAGCGTTGATAAATGAAATATCCAATATAAATCATCAATTCGTAATTTCAGAGATTAAACAAACAAACAAACCCTTCAGCCGTATAATATTGGTACTGATATAATATTCTGATATACCATGACATTATATTGCACTTTGTATGTAGTTAAGAATATTCACGGTTGCATCTTAAAATATAATATATACTGAAAACAATAAAGCGACCAACCAGTGATTCATCATACTGGGCCTAAGAACGCGAAGCCAGTCAAATAATCTGAGTCATAACTCAACAGGTATTAACCCTGATCAGGCTGACCGGTGTCCGTCAGGCCATAAATAACCATAACCTTTGACGCGTTAGTGAACACTACAGATTTAACAGATATTATAAAATATCCTTGAGATTAAGTATGGAAGTAATACAATGTTGACGATCCAATTGCAGTGGCAGACTGCCGAACAGGTACCTTATAAATTTATGTTTTACTATTAATGTATTTTACCTTAATTATTGGATTATTCTGATGGATTCAAGGTAGAAAGAGCTACCAGACTTTAATCAGCAAAAACTATCAAGTATGGACCATTGGACCATTTGTAAAAAGCGAGAAGATCGACACTGAATCAAACTCCTTTAGTAATTGTACTGTGCTGCGAAAACCGTATTCGATTTTAAGGGCATTTATCTTTTTATTAACATTATTTAACTTTAAATGAACAAAAATACCCAATAATACAAAAAGCACCGCTTACAATACTCATCCAACCAGTATGAAATATTCAGTTTTAATAAAGAATGCAAACAGAACAGAATATTTGTTGTTAGGGAATCGATTCACAACACCATCAATCGATTCCAATGATACGCACCAGGATAATCTTTAAATAATTATAGGGACATTAAAAATAATGGTTTTGGTCATGATGGAAAATCAATACGTCGTTCAGACATAGTCCACAAGTTCTATTTATGTTAATTTTAAACTAAAAATTTAACATCTGTTCTACTCAATTAGTAGAGCATGCGGACTGAATTGATAATAACGATGTCATCTAGGCATTACGGAGAGGTTAGAACAAGATAATGTTGCCAAAACTATTTCGAAAAACAAAACTAGTAATTATTATTATTCTTTAAAATTGTGAATTAAAGATTATGTGCGTTGGTACAGCTGACTTTTTTCGTCACTTTTATATAATAGGGCCACATCTTTACATCCGTGACGGTAAAAGAAATTTAAACGAAGTTCATAAATACCAGAACTTGAGTAGAGTAAATTTATCCCTTTTTAATTACCCTTCACCTATATTAGCATTACTCACGCACATTTAACATGACCATTTGTATCTAACCCATTTCACTAATTGCTTATCTTTAATCTAGTTTATTCTTTACAATGAAATACATTTATGGTAATTTAAATTAGCTGTTACTAACTAATGCTAGAAATAGTTGAATATATTACATCCTTACGTAGATTCGGACGACGGAATACATGGTAGAAGTAAATATAAAAAGTTTACATCTTGAATTTTTCAGATGGCTCTCTCGGGCCTTAATAAAATTGGAGAAAACTTAGTAATCAATTGTTTTTTTTTAAAATCAAATGATTACTAAATTTAATCATTGAAAAAAAATAGCACCACGTTTTATACACTATTCTATAAGTTCGCTTTATGGGAAAAAATCTAGGAACGAATAAAATACGGACAACTTAAAGAAAAAGCACATTTTAACAAATGAAATGAAAACATATTATAACTACCGCTCTGGCCCCATAGTGCATTACATCCAGGGGATAACTTAAAACTCCTCTCATCTCTCCCTATCGGTTGAGTGCAACAATCGTACTCCTTATATAAGACTTTATTAAGCCCAAGTAAAACACTCAAATATTTGTTTGAAGCGTAAAATGCGTTATAACTAAACAACAGTCATAATTCTGTTTCAAAGTCCCAACAAAGTTAGCTCTAATATTTCATACAGCTTACTGGATGTTTATTATATAACGTGTATAATACCGGAGTCAGACGCAACTGCTCCCCGATAAATAACACCAAAGGGTTCTTGATTTTAATGTTATTCACTCACGCGATGTTTCGCAATCGTGTCACAGTACTTTAAAATCAAAAATTATGTCATAATCTGGACTAAGGTCATACAAACATACTTTTTGCTCATACGAATATATATAATTTGAATATTATTTATTGATGTGTTCGCACGCATATTGAAAATCACTGTAAATGTATTTTGTTAAACATGTATCATGTAAGATTTGTTAGTTGTACATATAAAATTCAAAGGATATTAATGTATTATAAGTCCGAAAAACAAACAAAACGAAAAAACCCCCCCAAAGCCAAAAAAAAAGAATTTTTTTCCAAAGTTTTTTTTTTTAACGAAGGTTAATTATTCATTTTATGAAACGCAGTGATTCGACCAATGCTCAGTATATCCAGTAAAACTACGTCGGCTGTTTCTAGCACGACGGCATCTCCACGGTCTTAAATGCGGTCTCTACTATTTCAAGTAATTTTAAAAGTAGCTGAATTAAGTTAAATATTACGATTTTTGAGCACACAACGAGGTAATAAGTTGGCTAGAGTAAGCTCAAGTCTTTAAATGTTCAAAATTTCCGGGATATCACTTTTCCCGGCACGTCGCAATAAGTCTGCACTCACAGCAATCGATCGACTCCAATCGAGTTAACTGCTAGAACAGTTTAACTGGTGTTGTAGCTTAATGTATGTTTATACAAATTTTGATAACGTTATTAAGAATAAATTGGCACTGATAATGGCGTATGGTTATTATTTATCCTCACAAATATTAAAAGTGAATGTATTTGTTCTCTTCGCTACGTAACGTATTTAAATAAATTTAAAATGAATATACAAATTTGAAACTTGCAAAATATTATGCATAAATATGTTTTATCCGAAACAAATAAGCAATAAAAAGTTAAAGTTATTAACGAACGTAATTCCATGTTAATCCTCTTATGTATTTAACAATAAAATATGAAAATGGATTGTACAGTGCAACAAAGAAACGAAATAAACGAAAATTACGGCCAGCGGTCCGCTATATGCCTTCCCAAAAATTGCTATTGTACTTGTGGAAACCATTTTTGTTAAAGTTTTATAAACCGAGTTTTTATTACTAGGTTGAGGTCTCCATTGTGTAGATCTATAAACTAAAACTTGTTTACAACATTTTTAAGATAAATGTATAACTATTCCAAATAAGTACTTAAAATGTGGCTGTACTTAAATACTTTTTGCTTTATTTTTTTTTTTGATCTTAGTTTCGATACATACTATATAACAATAATTCTTTACTAATCCACAATATTTTGGCATTGTTGTCAGATATCGTAAGTAAAATAATGTAGTTTCTTTTTCTTTAGTCTATCTATTTTAAGTTTGTGTCATCTTAAAATCAGTTAACAAATACAATATGCATGAAAAATGAAAATTGTATGAAAATTCAATATAAAATCCCCTTGCGAATTTGATTTAAATAAACCAATACATTTAGCGTAACACATGTTGCAACAATATTTCACAGAAGCGATTTGCTATGTTTACATTATTTTATTTTCAATAGAGGATGTCTCAACATTTCCTTGTACGCTGGTATTTGCTTGAATGATTTTATTGCTGCTTATAGCAGACACATAATATTCGTTTGAGTCTATTTGTTTTAATCTTAAAAAATAAATGATATGTTTTGTTGAATATCATGAAGGTCAACTAAGATTCCATCCAGTATTGGGTGATCACTGGTAAATTTCGACTTTGCGTTACCTTAGTGAATTACGATCATAAAGAATCTTACTGTAATATATGCCCATCATGTGATGGTGTGACTACGTTAAAACATTATAAAGCAAGTAAATATATATTCTCATTTGACGTCCGCGACTTAAGGCATACAGAATTCATAGCGTATTCGGCACCTAAAATGTCTGTAGTGTTAAATATTTCAGGTGTGGATAAAATATTCAATCATATTTTCTTTGTTTAGGGTAATATTTGAAAATATTTTCAATACTCCTGGGGAGATTCGTTTGAATACTCCATCCAAGATGAAGAACTCTGTTTCGTTTTTCTTCGCATATCTAATACTAGTTGGCGACGTCATTTTTGAATTAGTTTACATTAAATCACACCTTTAAGCCTGTTTTTTTCTTGACAGCCTGTAATGCATACCATAACATACATTATTTTAGTAACTTGAATCACATATACAAAAAATAAATCTACTCAAAAAAGGAAGAATTTTTCTTTCCTTTTCTTTAAATTACCAACACTGCTTTCTATGTGTTTTACCAATTACATATTTCATGGTATAAAAAATATGTTAAATAACATTTGTCTTTATGCTAGATTAACGTTCTATTTCGATGAAGGTAAATTCTTTTAAACTAATCTTAATATATTCTGTCTACACCTGTGAATTACATACACAGGTTTATATTAGTTTCTGAAAGCAAGTACTAACGCATCATAAAAAGAAATGTATACTACTGGGTTACAGCTACGCATTCTTTGCAATATAGACACAGTAACTTATCCTAGCAACATTGTATTAAAGTTGTATACGCGCTGTAAAAGTCGCCGAGGAGAGATTAGCCCTGGGGAGTAATAAACTGTTCGGACAATTTGTTTAATCAAAAACGAATGTAGGCTCAACCCCCTGTATTGTAACGCGACACTTTTGTTTTTGCGTTGCTCGCAATGAGATTTCACTGTACAATCTATCTGTAAATAAATCTGACCTTTGTGAAACAATACAAGGATTTGATGACAACTTTTCAAAAATTATTTCCCATCCATTTATAATAATTCTAAGTGTAAATATTGCATCAATGTTTAACATGTATTTTAAGTTTGTTCAGAAAATAATGAAATTTACATTTGCGCTAGTAATAAAATATTTGTATACTTCTAAAACTAATTAACTGTACCTATAACAAAGACTAGCTCCCATTTAATTCCTTTGCTAACAGGCTCTATTAGCCTCTCTATTATATTTGTATGTAGAACGAGGCGATATGAAGTCTTCTATCACGCATCTGTAAGGTGGCGTAAACAGCTAAACTATTATTGCTGATTTTGAAGTTACGTCTAAGGTATACTCAAAAATAAACGTATTGTTATTCGCCACACGTTACCACGGTCACGTTTGCATCCAATAATTCAGGGCCTCATCCCGACTAAATTTGCCTGAGAATATCAAATAAACCGCATAAAATTATGCAAATTTCCCACCTTTAAATTATTCACCTTAATGAACTCGCCTGACCAATTTGCTAACTTCTGTTTTCAAGTCTTCTAATAACTGAATCATTTTTGACGTTTTTTGGCCACATTGTAACTACGAAATGAGTAAATGAACGAAGTAAATTAAGTTATGGTCATTTTTAATATAAGTTACTTTAGTCCAATAACGGAATTAATGGAACCAGATTCTAAGTCTTCCTAATGCATAGAGTATGTACAAAAACTTTGTAGAAAGTATAATAATTTGTTCCTAAAATACATTGTTGGAAATATTTATATTAAAAGTTAATATTTACATAACACATTTTTAACAAATAACGTAAAATCTATGAAAAGTAATGTTACGATATTAAATCGATTTTTAGAGTGCCATACAGATTTATATAATTTTTTCTCGTACTCGTTTTATGAAATTTCATAAAAACATTGTGTCTCCAAAACAATAATTGTTCTTATTTAATTTGATGAGTATAAAAGAAATATGAGCCATTGATATCCTTGATAATCCTTAATAAGACTTGAGGGGTTAAGGTCAAAGGATTTTGAAAATATGTGCTAAAATAGATTGAATGCGAATGAAAAAGCATAATTTCCAATGAGTCATTGTTTGAAGTCTTATCCATCATAGTCTAGAAAGTATCAAGTCCCTATTGTAATTAATAAGTTGGTGACACATATATCCCGATGGTCTGTACAGTTCAGTACTTGCTTGATGTTCGCAACATTGTATATTAACCTCAACAAGAACATTTGAAGGAACACGTAAAAATATATCAAAGCCCCTACTTCAAACTTGAACTCCTGCTACGAATCTTTGTAAAAGACACCTCCATGAGGACACTCGTTGGTAAAATTTGAAACTACAAATAATTAAATCAACAGTCGTCAATCAAAATATAGTCGCTATTTCTGTTGGTGCAAAATTGCGTAACTAAATTGTTTGTGTTACACACAAAAGGCATGTTCTTTTCTAATCGTAAGCAACATGATATACGGTTATTCTAGTTGGCTATGTTAGTTAAAAATGTTAAGTTCCTTTTACTCGTACTTCATTTTATAACGCCGAGCGTCTGAATATTTATGTACCGCAAAAGATTGTCTTTCGAGTATAAATTCTTTATAATGCAAGTAAATTGTTTTTGCGAACGGGTCTAGATACTGTTTCAGTACATTTATCATATATATTTTTTTGTAGATGTGTTACAGTCTTTATATTAGTTGCAGCTGGATTAAGAATATTTAACCTATAATATTATATCCTAAGTATCGTAGGATATTTTATTATATATTTATTTTTTTATTTTATTATAGGATATTGTTATAGTGTTCTTTATGTAAATAAATAAACAGCGAACGTGTTGTAGAATACATTAGCATTTTGTAGAGGTGTCCTTAATATACGAGAGCCACGGTTGGCAAGAATGTGAATTTATGTCTAAGAAAAATACAGCCAAACCTATAATCCTATTCATTTTGAATGTGCATTTGACAATTTTGCTTCTATAAAAACGTACAATCAACAAATACTCTATACAAATAATTATCTATAACTTTTAAAAACAAAATTTTTGATAATAGTAAATAGACAAATCATAAAGGTAATTTTAACTAGATTCTATAAGCTCGTCCTTTTAACATACCACAAGACAATCCAATCGTAAAATCTAACTTTTCTAATAAACACTACACTCGCGATCAGTGCTCCAACTTCACACATAAACATTAAAATTAACTTCTACCAAAGTAGAATAAAAATACTCTTCTTGCACTTCAAAAACTGTCACACTATTGAAAACTTATACCCTTAGTAAAGTATGGAAATATATTTAAACCAATGATAATATCACGTGCTCACATAAACAAATGAAAAGTGCGGAAAACCATCGCGTAGTATGGGCGCGCACCGCGCACTGCCGCGTCCGCCCTACGGAAAACACAGCCTCCATACCCCGCCCTCCCCAGGATGCGCACTTGCCATTCCTTACAAGTCTATATAACCTATTTTACGTTATTTTCCTTGCGGTGTTTAGCTACAATTGCTTCGGCTTTTTATTCCTCTTCAGACGATTTTTAACTTAGCATGAAAAACCGATCAACTCATAAATAAATATTTTTAAATAGATGCAAACCTTTATCATTTATGCAACATCTAAGGTAATTGTGTAATGGTTGAAAATATTATATAAATTGATAGTAACATATAAGTAGTATAGTAGATATTTAATGTGTCATATGTCAGCTATAGAGGAATGCTTTAATATAACTATTACGAATGTTATTTAACCTCAGTCGTTAAGAATAATATGCATTTTCACATCCTGTTTATTTTTATTTCATTTTTATAACTTCTATCGTTACGCTCACCGCACGGGCGTGTCAATTTTGCATATACAAAAGAAAATTCTTCCGGAGTACGTCCATTATCATATATTAGTAAGAATCGCTTTACTACTTGGCTTACGATACCCAACATATATAAATTTAAAGCTATGCTGACAGTATGTGGAATAACCTGAGCTTTGCCCTATATTTCTCATATGTCCCAAGCGGCTACATACGTGTTTAATTACCGAGGATATGGCGCATTGTATGTCTTATTTTACGTGGTCCAAGAGGCAAATTTACTAAGTTACAAATAACTAAAAAACAGTAATGCATTACTCGTTACTGGTTACTTATTACTTTTCTCGGTATTGATATTTTAAAGTGTAAATAACAGATCGTTTGATATTTAGAAAATCCACAATGGATAATTAAGTGTTCGAGAACAATATCAAGTTGTAAAGAGGAGATGATTTTATTATATTATCTATTTCACCATAAAGATGAACGTATGTTTACACTAAACGTAATACTTGTCCAAGGCGTAAACTTAGTGTAATTACTGCAACTTCGTTCTTACACATCAGTGCTCACTCAAATTGCTAGTCCCACCCCAGATGAGTTGCACTTTGCATGCACATTTTAATGGATTCTTACTTAGATGTTTTCTATGCTATTGCTTAAACAGGATGATAGTGTATTCTCATTATAGCGTTAGGTCACAGTGGTAATATTCTTTACTTTTAATACGAGTATGGGATTATTGCTTTGCATGAATGAATAAGTTGGAAATCAGAACATTTTGGAAATTTGAAAACAAAAATCTTTGTTATTTGCATTTTGATACGTTTAAATGTTATATATATATATAAATTTTGTTACGTTATCTAACGTTAATAATGTTACGTTACGTTATAGGAATGCCCAATAAACCAGATTTTTTTTCTAATGTGTAAACTATATTAAAATTGACTGGGGATTAGGATATGGTCTTA
The DNA here is from genome assembly GCA_963693355.1 of Pontia daplidice. Classification (NCBI taxonomy): domain Eukaryota; kingdom Metazoa; phylum Arthropoda; class Insecta; order Lepidoptera; family Pieridae; genus Pontia; species Pontia daplidice. Next base: position 3,039,779 of record CAVNZL010000003.1, read on the forward strand.
CCACAATATCGCGTTATGTAAAATCTCTGGTTAGTTAGTAAGGCAATTCGAAACACGTAAGTCACGTGTCTTCGAGTTAGCTTAGCATTTAGTCTAGACTAAACACTAACACACTATAACCTCATAATTAACTAGAGATAACTTCACTAATTAATGCGAGTGTTTTGTTTTGATAATTTACACTATGCTAAATAACGCTATTTGCAATAGTAATAAGGTTTTTAATATCTAACATTTTATTATTTGAGTAAACAATAACAAATCCAAGTAAAACCATATGCCTTCTTTAAATTAATATTTTTAAGATAGTTAAAAGTCTTTTTAAGATTAACAGACCATTTTTCATAAGAACATTATTTATTAAACGCCTGAAAGTAATTATTATATGTTAGGATATAAATAATAAACAGTACAATATATTTTTCCGAAAACATATTTATTATATCTTACGAGGAAAAAATGAAAAGGGCGAAAAGACATCACGTATCAAGTTGTAAAGTAAGCACATTGTGGGCTGGGGCGCGCCGCCCTACAATTTAAGATTCGTTTAGGTCCATTTCTTTATTTTCTAAATTAAATGAAACTCCGGAGCTTATGGAGTTGTATACGTATTTTTCTTAATATTTAGTATGTTTATTTGATAAAGATTTAAAGTAATGTCTCCACATACTGCTAGCCTACGTAAACGCTACGATCATTACTACTATTACGGTAATTACTATTTAACTTAAGTTGGTTTCTCATATAACTATTCTACCATTTGTTGCAATAATGTTTATAATATACATAATAATGTTATAATATAAATAATATAAAATAAACACCTTAGTTTGTGTATGTAATTTTATCTATAATGAATTCCTCCGGCGCACAGCCGCGTGTTGACTGTACAAGACGCTGAACAAGACGAAATTACTATATATATTCAGAACAGACGAAGCCATTAAAAGTTCTTGGAAAATCGAACGTTAATCAACATTTCTAATATCACTTTATACAATTCTTCGCGCGGTCATAAATTTTCTTGAGTTTGATTAGGGTGGTGCAACACCCATAATGCTTTCAAACCGGTGCATCGGCTGCATAGGGTGCATTTATACAGGGGAACATACGTTCTTGAACGAAAATATAAAAACGTAAAAGACATACGTAGTATGATTTTTCGTAGTTCAAATTGAATGGTAGTATATCGTTTCGCATAAATTACTGTGTTCAGTAACATATTTCCTCTAAGAATAATAATTTTTTTGACTGAGACTATCATACATACCCATACATGAGAGATCATATATATTTCTTAGTTTTTATAGTATACAAATCTTAAATTACACATTACATTGCGATTTACAAATCATCGCCGCATTCTACATTAATGAAAGACAAATGTATACTACTAACATTTTTATATTTTGAGATGGTTCTAGAGACAAAAAATAAAGCCAAGTACTTAAAATAAAACGCCATATTAATATCTGCAGTTTATTCGTTGATAAAATGTATAATGCTATATTAATATAAATAATACTACAATAATACTAAAAGCAATCACTTGTAGAGCACCCTGTGAACATATTACTACTTTGGGGATTACTATTGTAAGAAGGGGATCATTTATTTCTTCAAATCCAATAAGATTGTCAAACTTAGATGCATTTCTATTCCTTAGGATAAGATTTTAAGATTAATTGTACTTAAAGCTCCATAGTGGCTTTGTATTGGTGAACCTTTGACGTTTCATGAATTGGATTAAAATAATAAAGAATTTAAAACTAATAAAAGAGTCGGCAAAACCCAGTCAAAAGTTAAAATCACCTGTCAGAACGCATATAATTATATTTTCCTCTAAGTCTAATGTCGTGTTACACAGTTACTCACCTAAATAATTCGAGGAGTTTTTTAAATAAATTTTCATATTGGCTATGTAGTTAATTAATAACTACCTGAATATACTTAAAGTACAAACTGAAAATTTTGTTTCGTGTTTATATTATCATTTCAATCTTTGTTTATGGAATAGAACGTAATTTAAAAGTGTTCGATAGGTCTCCTACTTTCTTCTCTTTTGCTCAAAAAATACTTATAATTAAGCGTCAAATACTTGAGTGATAAGAATAATCAATTAAATAATAACATACAAATGATTTATTTTTCATTTGTATGTATATGCAGTCAGAATGTATGTATGCACTTTGAGAACAGTAATCCCATTATGTGAATAATCGCACAGCGCACGTCTGTATTTTAAGAAAGCTTTGGGAAAATCAGTAAGGGGACGACGTCGTAGTAAACCTGTTTTTAAAAGTAAATCGTTGACGTATTATATAAATCTAGTATTATCTTAAGCAATTAAATTATTTATCGTAATTTTAAAAAGTCACATTTTTAAATACAAAGAAATTAAATCTTTTAAGACGTTTTAAATGATAATAAATAATTTAAAAGTATTCGAAGCATCAATTACAGTTTGAGAGTATCCGATTGAGCGTAGTAGTCACATTGTACTTTATTAGCTCTGCCGGCCGCTATCACCTTACATTTAACGTGTTTCCAAACGCGTTTAAAGCGCCCCCATCCTCACCATGGTGAATATACATTCTGCGGAAGCCCCTAACATAACATCTAAGCAATAAAACCATTGAGAGGAAATGTTTTGCAAACCGATCTGATATCGATAAAACGTTTGCAATACGAACTGCAGCGGACTGTCACAGCGTGTCAGTGATTTAGCGCGGCGCGACAACGCAGGGTCGATAGATTAACTTTACGTTGTTAATTGCGACAAATGGACACTGCATAGTTGGCAACAACGCATTGGACCGATATTATAATAAACAAGTATGAAAAATAATAATTTATACAATTCTTTATAAACTTAATGTTTGAATTTTGATGAGTGTATAATATCTAACGTGTTAATGTTTTCATATTAAGTTTTATTGCGTACTTTATCTTTAGTTAATGCTCATTATAGTGCTAAACAAGAAAACTGCAATATATTCCTAATTCTAATTATAAAAGAAAAATGCCTTTGGCGAAAAAATGACCTCTTTCCTGGTCGCAATAAATAAATTATTAGATAAAAAATTTAAAGAATAAATATTGTTACATTTCTTATATTTTATCTAAAAATATAGAAGTTTGCTTATCTGACATCTACAAGACATAAATGAAATTAATCGTATATGCTACTCAATAATAGATGGCACTGTAGTTTATTTCAGTATTTTTGGAAATCGGTGTATCCAAATGAAATTGAGTCCAGTACGAGTAACAATGAATTGTCTCTAGAGCAATATTCTAAAATGAAACAACAGCTGTTGTGAAAATAGCCGTTTTAACGGTGCAAACTAAAATAGTTTGAAAACACATGTAACTATTACAGTGGTTAGCTTACATTCAGTTCTTAATTTCTATGCTTATTTTAAGCGAACCCAAAAGGTTTGCATATTGCATATCTTCGGAGTTTTATTTATTATTTGCACAGATACGTTAAAAGGAAAGTTTACATGGTGCTTTTACTTGCACTTATAAAATTGTTATTTATTTGATACTTTCTTACACTCTCGTAACGAATAACAAAATGTTATTAAGAAACAAATTTCATTTTACCAAAGGTAAATTTACCTAGCAAAAACTATGTCCAGAAAAAAATCGGAACTAAGCTCCCAATAGGTAATTACAAAACATTACTGAAAATCAGGTCAAGATAATAAAATGAAATTACCTTAAAGAGCTCTTGAGTACGATAACAGTGTTTCGCGCGCAAAATTTAAATCCAAATTACAAAGGGTCGCAAAATGTAAACAGCTATCTCAATATTATAAACTCCATTTAATACAAAATAATTGGAATAATTCCTTAAGAAAATTACATGAAAAAGTTGACCGTTAACAGATATAATTTTTTCGTATTGATTGAGGAAAGTTTGCGCCCCATGTATTCACATAATATTTGGAAATTTGAACTTCCTAACAAACACGGTTGATGAAATAGAACCTTCTGGGGCGTGTCAGATGAACAGAGAAGAAGGAAGAGAAGGTACAGAGCATAAAAGTATTAAATAATTCAAATACATAATAATTCAATAAATAGACTTCAGAGTAATTGGACTTTTCCTTATCGTCCTTAAGCCTTACGTATTGTAATTTTATTCATCACGTTAAAAAATATCTTACAGGGCTTACCTAATTCTATAGAATATGTTATGGAAATATAACATAAAATGTTTATGACACGCTCTGAAAAGCAACGAAGGTTCAAAGGTATGCGGAAGCACAGAGCGGAAAATTCGATTTTCATTCCCGCGCCCTTAATACTACCACATTAGCCCAACCCTTCCTAAAGGACCAGTTCGTTAATCAAATTCGCCAAGCCAATCTCCGGTCGCGTAGATAACAAAAAGAATCTTGGCCACACGAAAATAATGGCCGAGGACTTCTTACAAGTCACAAGTTCTAATAAGAAGATTAAAATTATTTTTGAAAAGTCGAATATATACGCTATATATGCAGGTATATATACCGTATGAACAGGCGATAACTATGCAGGTATCTGCATAGTTCGTAGCATAGTAAATTCTTCGGGTCGGTCATGCCAGAATGTTGCGTAAAAGTAACTTTAAAATAATTAATTGAAAGCAGAGCTTATCTTCAAACATTTAATAAGAAATTTGGCTAAATAAATAAAGCAATAATAGCTGCAATTTAGAAAAATATGATATAAATTGATAATATGAAAACGCTATACAAAATCATAATGATTGTTTTAGAAAGAGTTCTTACGTACGGTTTAAATAACATATACTTAGTTACACTAATGAATATCAGTCCAAATATAAAATTGCACAGTAGTATTAATTTAATACCTTATTACGTAATACAATATTACGGGAAGTATTTCACAATAATATCCAGTAAACGCCAATAACGACAGGGTGGCGTTTGCCAGATGTCGAGCAGGCCTGATAAATGGTCGCGAACCCCACGGAATATCTTGGAAATAAAGCCTCCGCTGCCTCAAAGATAAGGCACTGTTGCGAAAAAGAAGCCTATTTTGTATAAAATGCCTTCTTTAATTTGGGTAATATCGAACTCTGATAGAACGAAAACAGACAAGTAATTATTTTTAGCTGTTGAGTGGTAGGTTTTCCTGATATAACATAATTCCATACTGCCATATTTAATATAGAACCGGCATCTCTTCTTAGCTTCGATTTGTGAGATTTTATTGGAGTTTTGACAGCTACCCAGTGTTTTAAAATATTAATTTTGCGCTGCAGGCTTTGACACCTAAAGTTAAGAACAGATAACTTTTCCATCTTACAAAAAGTGTTTATATAGTAAAAAAAAGTAATTATTTTTTATAATTTTTTGAAAGGCTCGGCCATAAGCGAGAAACCTTGTTACGCATTAATAAGCCTGAATATGTCCATGTCAGCTAATGTGCCGTTAGAAGCCTTCCTGAACCCGTATTCAAAATTAAAATTGCCACACAGATGTCGACCTTATTTCCAAAGTGTAAATCATAGGATTAAAAATTAGTTAGTTAATGTCGTTTCATAGGTTGTTTCAATGGTTTCATCCTTATTATGTTGTTATAAGGGCTAAAGTACCCGGCTGAGCAATGTTTTGTATCATATCAATAAATAACGCGGTGATTACAACAGAACTATTAAGGAAATTAGCAACGTTTTTGTATTAAGAAAAGATTTAAATATTTTATATATTTTATACAATTTGTGTGAGACACTATTTAAAAGTATAGCTATTATAAACATAATATATACTGAAGACTTACCGAGCATATCGTTTGGACCACTGTGTTTCATTCATATAAACATTTTGATAGGCAAGATTAACACATCTCCACACGCAATAGAAAGAGTGTTATGACTTCTTATTTATTATACTTTACATCTAATACATACCTGTATAGTTTCATCAAAGGAATAACTGCGGCCTGACGATGACATCTCTCTGGTCTGCGCACGTTTGCGCCGGCCGCTCCTGTTACCAATTTAAATACATTTAAAGAAAGGTTGTGTGTTATCTGTATTTATTGCTTCGGGGTTGGTATCGACTAAAACGGGAAGGATTTTTCAAAAACTTGCACACGATGTCCTCCATTTTCCTGGATTGTTTTTCATGAGATTTTAGTTTAGATATCATTGGACCCCAGGTGTTTGATAATTTTAAGCTGTCTTCTCTGTTGAAATAAGGGTGGTTTTTGATTTAAAATGCTTCTCGTAACAATCTTGGGAAGAATCTCTTTTCTTTAGCCCTATGGAAGATAGCATGAGCCATTCAATTCAAATTAAATTGTTACATGTAATCTACACAATGGGATTGAGTCAGTGATTGTTTTAATAAAAATATAGGCATGACAAATAAAATCATGACAAACTACATTACATTTTACTAACAACGAACAATTAAAATGAAATAAATCCCGTCCGGTATGGGATTTCATATGAAAGTTAAAACTTCTACAATGAACAACTTTAATTTGTAGGTGTTCTCGGTTCAAGTTTCCGAGGTTAAATGTACGGATTAGTGATATGTAGATTGTTCTATATAGTAACATTATAGGTCGTGTCGGCAGCCTCGGATTTTCTGTGTCAAATTGTATTGTTTAAGTTGAATCTATATTTTTTAACGTGTTATTAATTATTACGCACAAAAGTTATTCTATCATTTCCATAACCCAATGAGGATGGAGCAAATAAAGATATATATGTTTTAAGGGAATATGACATTTAAGTTAAAAGTTATAAAAACCATAGGCAATCAATGTTTTAAAACAGTTTGTGAAGAGCTGAGATGTCAAGTTCAAAATGTTAAAGACAGATGTTGAAACGACGTAGTTAGGAAAATTTTGAAGAATAATTAAAACTTAGACAATGTTTCTACCATCTTTGAAATTAATTTATTTATTTGAACATCTTTAGATTTATCCTGTTATCATTTTTAGACGAATAAAATCATATTATATCATAGTTTATATCTATGCCATAAGAGTGTATATGATGAAAAGTATAGTCAAATCATACATCTATAATTTTAAACTAAATTTAGGTATCTATTTGTATACGAGAATACTAAGAGTTGGTAGTGCTCTTATTTTATTTCATGTTTTTCTTTTGAGATTTTGATGGCTAGAAATCAGAGGTAGCAACAATGAATCACTAGTAGCATATTTTACAACTATTTTTATTGTTTAGAGACAAGAAATCGGAGTTCTACTATTCAAGTGTTATATATATTTTGTTTTATGTTTAAACCATGGCTTGAAGACAAAATATAAATGCACTATATATTTTATGTAGCAACCGAGAACTAAGAACCATGCGTCGTAAAATATAGATACACGACAATGTGGTTTACGAGCTGTTTATGTAATTAAGGCTGAAGGAGTCTATAAAAGTTGGTATAGCATCTGCTAATTAAGATTATGTTACGCCAGAAAATATAAAAATTCTCCCGTTTAACTTGTTGTATAGAAATATATTTTGAATCCATACGTATATCTTGTGCTAAGGTGTAATAAAAATAAGCATTTCAAATCAAACTGCGGTCTCAAGAATAGACCGTACCGTAAGCGATAGCTGTCGTTTTCTCAGTGAAACCATATAAAGATTGAGATTAGAAAATTTGCTACCTATAACACATATTTCCAAAGGACATTATCGGAAACCTTTGCGAAAAAGTGTAAATCCGCCATCGATCCGGAGGCTTTACATTCCCGTCACGGTCCATGCAGGCCTATTGCGCCGTTTCCATAGCAACGTGCTTCCACCAAATCGCTACTTTAGAGTCAAGAAAGTTTAAGGTTCCGCCTTAACATTAATAATACAAGTTAAGCTTTATACCCAGAGGGGTGATAAGGAGGACAAACAGAAGACTTCAACCTTAGGCATATGAGAAGACTAAGCTATTAATAATACTACTTATTCTTAATTAAGATATAGGATTAAATATTTTTAAACATTATTTTACCTTTTAATGCTCGTAAAAACTTTACGACAAAGAGCGTTAGTATCTATGATTTAATACAAGAAAGCAATGTAGGCTACATTTACTCTTTCCGAATAATAATTTAAAAAGGATTTTGGTTGTTTCGTGTCTCAATCGTTTTTTTTTTTTCTGCATTCGAAAATACAAAAAGTTACATAACCTACTTTTTAAGGATAAATAAGATAGATACCGTAGAAAGAATAGAATTACAAATGATAATTTGTATTTTTTGTGTTAGGAGACTGAAGTAAATAAAAACTTTTCTTGCTTTGTTGAACGCGCCAATCACAGGAACTACTGAATTGAACTTAACAATTTTTGCCATTTACCATTTATCGAGGAAGTCTATATAACATTTCACCCCTATTATTTTAAAAAAGCATTTATGAATTACAACATAAGAAACAGAAAATTGATCCATTTTGCGCATTATGATATACACTGTCGCCACAACCAGGAAGCAATAATTATGTAGGGTTACATAGTATAAAACAAATTCGCTTTCTCTGTCCCTTTGTATGCTTAAATATTTGAAACTACGCAACGGATTTTGATGCGGTTTTTGTTAATAGATAGAGTGATTCAAGAGGAAGGTTTATATGTATAATAACATCCATTAAATAGTAGAGAAGTACTGTTGTATTTTTGGAGTTTCTAATGTGATGTCGTAAATAATTACATTTTTCGGACGGACGTATCGGACGCGTTTATTTTTCTGTAGTGTATTTAGTATCAGCATTGCACCCGTGCGAAGCCGGGGCGGGTCGCTTGTAATTAATAAAATACTAAAATACACCATTATAGTAACCCTGCATATAGGTGCACACATAGGTAGAACCGGAAGAATAGTGCTTCCCGTTAAACTAATAATAGAACGGGGTTGTTGAAGGGTGCTCCTGCGCAGGTTATTGACTCCGATAAAATAATTGTTAACTAGCTTACATTCACATATTTAATGTGTGTATATTAAATAGATTCTATATTATGATTATATTAAGTCAAAAACATATGGTTTTTAATGAACTTTAACATATGAGAGCAAATTTGCTATGCGTGCGATTCTCAACCGTCCGTCGCGTCGCTGCAAAAAACCTACGCCACGCGCACTCTACGCCTAATCCAGTTTTTTCCTGAAGCTCTAATAGATGGTGGTCTAAAAAATTATTACTAAATAACTATAAAGAAACTATATGGATACATGTATTATTCATACAAAGAAATCTATGTCAGGAACTATTTATTTATTAGTTAAAACAGCCGCTTTGTTGAGTGTTTAAATGTTAATAATTTTACAGAAAACCCAACGAAAATTAAAGAAAAAACTTGTTAATACTGAAAGCGTCATTGATTAATAAATTTTGAATGTACAAAGGGTAAATTGAAGTGTCCTTAAAAGTGTGAACCACGCTATCAATCGGATACCAAGCAGTATAAGAGATTGTACGTGCAAACCCTCCTGTAGACACATATGGATCAATATTAAATTATATTTGTATGATATTATTAATCGTTAATATTTTTATTCTAATGATTCTCAAGCTCAAACATCGGTAAGTTAATGTTTCTATGAAGGGACCTATGCTTAAAAAAGTTTTTAGTAAAAGTTTTGAGTCGATACGACTTGGGTGCCTTCTAAAGAAGACCAATCCCTTAAAAGTACCGGCCTACATACTTGTAAGCTTCCTGGCATTACAGGCGTCCATGAGCGGATCGTTTGCCTGTCTTATAATTAAAAAAAAAAACGTTCCCTTAAAAGTTCCTAAGAAAATGAAATTTCCACCACAGTCCGTACTCGAAATCTCCTTAATATAAAATAATGATAATTATTTAAATAATCCTAAGAGTAAAGTATTAAAATAAAGTAAACTATGCTTGACTCTGTATCTTATCTATTTCACATTATTTTAAAATCGTATTATGGGTTAGCCGTGAAAGCGTAACAGATAGGCTTATAATATTTGTATACGAATGAGTAATTAAAGTGTGGATTTTTGGTACTTTACCCCTGTTGTCATTGCTTTATGGAGTTCCACATATGTCCAAGGTGATGCACTAAATTCAGTTAAACTCAACATTAATTTTTTTATTGGTATAATATATCGTTATAAAATCGTACCACACATAGTTTTATTAATTTTCAAGTATTTGGAATTTAACCAAACATTAAGTCTACAACGACTATATCAGCTACTTCGATTACACCAATTATAGCCCAATGTTTACGTTAACAGCTGGTTTATGTAACGAACGAATCACCACCCTACGAACAAGTAATTCACAAGGAGACTGGATAGTGGATTGACTGAAACCAGGAATGGGAACCCTTAATAAAGTGAAATCATTCGGCACTCAAGCCATAAGCGCGGCATCTATAGTCCGTTTTCGTCATGTTTTGATTTAAATCAACTCTACCTAACGTTATCTAGTTGTAACGAAACAACAAATTAAAAGCTCGAAAGTATTATAGATTTAGCGACATCTGCAATTTGTATAATCAACTCATAGGAATCATTCCTGCCACCTAGCGTTGAACGGTGTAGTATCATAATAATAATAGTGTTCTAGACTATTAAAATATAATGCATTACCAGATATGCTGACACTTTGTCTCTCGTACTTTTTTTTGGTTTTATTATACTCTGAGAGACATCAGGAAAGTTTGAGATGCATTAGAGAGAGAGATTAAATAATAAATATTTTATATTTGTGATCAATGACAGTGGTCATTGATAACATTTAAAAAATAGTCTGTGCAATATAAAAAAGTATGTTTTGTTTAAACAAATTAATGCTGTTGTCTATTTTATAAAAAAAAAAGTATTAATTTTCATCACAAATTAACATTTTTGCAATTTTTTTTTACCAAGTTTTTAGAAAATATGATACCCAAAATGGTAAAAGTATGGAGATTAGGATTAATGAGCTATGATACTGCTTTCAAAATACAAATGGCTGTAGCTAGAAAACATTTAGATTCTATGATGAGAGGAGTTGATGCTGATTATGATACTTTACTACTTGTGGAACACAAACCAGTTTACACAGTTGGTAAGATATTTCATTCTACTATTGTTTTCTAGGCTTAATTCTACATGGGCTACTTCAAACCTCCAAATGGGCAGATCAGCGTTTTTAAAAAAAACCTATAAATTATAAAATTTAATGTGGTAAAATTAACAAATACCTCTAAGAAAGGACATATTATATAATTTGAACTAAAAAACAACTTTTATGGTATATTGCCATTTTTTTAAATATCAAATATTTTTTTTTCAGGCATAAGAGATGATACACCAAAGGATGAAATAGACAGATTAAAAGATTTAGGTGCAGAATTTCGTAAAACTAACCGTGGAGGTCTCATAACATTTCATGGACCAGGGCAACTAGTTGCATACCCAATAATAAATTTAAAACATTATAAAACTAGTGTTAAGTGGTATGTGAATAGTTTGGAACAGACAATCATCAATTTGTGTGAAGAATTAGGTAATTCTAATAATATTTTTTTTTGCTTTTGAACTAATAAGGCAATTTTCACTACTGAGCCACTTCTAGTTTCATATTATTAATATAAGGATCAAAGACATGATCTTGAAGGTACCCTACTGTGGTATTAATTTTGATTTTTAATCATATCCAAATGTTTGTTTATAACAAAATACATTTATAATAAAAAATAAATGAAAATTTATTTTCAAGTGAAAGTTCTAAGAAAATATTAAGTTTAGATAGCCTGATTACATTTTTTCTCTAATATAGTATTTTCTCTAATAATTAAGTCCTTTTTATACTAATGCATTATAAAAATATATTACAGGAGTCAAAGCTAACCGGTCTCCACACACAGGAGTATGGGTGGAAGACAACAAGGTAGCTGCTATTGGCATCCATGCATCAAGATATGTAACTAGTCATGGAATCTCACTTAATTGTGACAATGATTTGTCCTGGTTTGAACACATTGTGCCCTGTGGTATTCAAGATAAGGGTGTTACTTCTCTTACCAATGAAACTGGGATCAAATGCTCCATTGAAACAATATCTCCACTATTTTTAAAACATTTCGAAAGAGTTTTTGAGTGCAAATCTGAAGATATTTCAAGTGATTATCAAGAGGATATCTTAAGTAATGTTTATAGCAAACTTTTGACTTCAACTATTTAAGATGTGTTCATGCCTAAAAGAAATTTTAATTTATAACTGTTCTTGCTGCCAGTCTACAATTGTGATGAAATAAAAAAAAATATTTGTACAAAAATTATTTATTAAATAGGACAAAAATAAATAGTGTATAAGTAAATGCAAGTCTTTCTAAATAAATAGAAGAAATCTCAAGTTGGGTTAAGAGAAATAGACAAGTGATTTGTATGCTTTTCATTTCTTCAAAACCCAACTGAAAGTTCATCAAGGCAAAGTTACTGGTTATAATAGAACTTAGAGCCATCTATTGGCAGTATATTTACAATAACTAATTAATCCTAAAAGTGTATTGTATAAAAATTATACCTTCATCATAAACTAGTTGTGCAATATATCTTTGCACAGCACAGTGAAATGATCCAATTACTATCAAAATATTCCCATCAAATTATTAGGTCATTTTAGTAGGCGTATGAATAAATTTTCTGGGAACATTCCGAAACTGATGACTTTAATCTATCTTATTATTAATAAATGCACATTCTGAAAATGTAAACTAAAAATTACGATTACGTATTTCAGAGGGATTTGTACCTACTATATTACCTTAAAATAATAAATGCTGAGTTAGTTCACGCAATGCGGTGGTTAATAACGCATCGTAGCAACTTAAACTACATATTATGGACGGATATGACATTCATGTTTTGCTATCAGTCGTTTTATCACACGATCGTCATTTTTTAAAACTCATACCCCTAGACAAAGACCAGCTTATGTAAACGTATGTGATGTTAAAGTAGGAAAAGGTCAAATCATAAGTTGAACAATAACTTCATAGACAAATAAGTTTCGAAAGATCTTGGGAAAACTTTTCGTTTACAGTATGGTTTTAATATGTGTCACTTGACCCTTTTCACAACTTTTTACTCCCTACGACAATAAGAAGGTCGCGTCTTGGGGACGAATTGTTAATTAATATACTGTATTTTACAAATGCTTAGGAGGTGCGAGCCATTTACGCATGTAATAACAAAAGATTGTTGCTATATAGAGAAGAACCAGTAACGCACAGGCTACTCCCAGCAGAAGAACTGATCCTTTACTTGGGCACGGCTCCACAATAGTCACTGTTTTTTCTGAAATGAAAAGACATCACATTAACGAGTTCAAACGTGCTCAAAGTTCAATCTATGCTTGAGAAATTCAAACGTGTATGCAATTGGAGGATTTATTTCTGCATAGTATTATAAGTTGTAGACAACAAATGGCAAAATATTATAAAATAAAATATTTATATATAATTATTCAGAATAATAGACAATACTAAACTTATATTTGAAAAACAATATACCAACCTCCAAAGTTAGCCTCTGACGCAGTACCACCTGGTTTATCAGAGCGTAGGAAGTCTGTACTCTGTCTCTCATCACCGAAATCGAGAACTAGAATCTCTTGGGAAATATTCATATCTTCTTCCTGAGAAGCTGCTTCGCCTGTCTCATTTTGTGGCAACGAACGTCTCTTTCTACCCCATGATTCGATAGATTCTCTTCCCCAGTCGCACACGGCCTAATATTGTAAGATTAACTTTAGTAGATACATATTTTTTAATTCATCAAAAATTTAAGATCTTGATTCATAAAATAAAACTAGTTTTAGTGTCTGTGTATGGAGCTGTTCCATCAAAATATTATAAATTCACTCAATACAAAATCTACTATAGTATCTTTTTAATAATATACTCACAGGTTCGCAAGGACCAAGGCAGTATTTGACGTTACATTGGAAAATAACTCCATACGATTCCGTGAACCTGAAGGCCTCGTACACTGATTGTAGGGCATTACCATCTGGTGTGAATGCTGGGAAGATTGATGGGTCCACTGGACATCTACAAAAAATATGAAAGATCAGATTTCATAATATGTCTTGGTTGTTCGTTGAAAAGAATATTAAGGTATAGCAGGAGGTTTTAGCAATTGGAAATAATACATAATAACATTGCAATTTGTGAAAAAATAATATATTATTTACTGTTAACTATACATGTCTTATTTAAAAATTATTTATTAGAATATTTTAAATATTCAGGTGTTATGTATTAATAAACTGCTTCGACGTTAAAATCCGTTTCCGCAGCAGTAAGCATATAAAGGTTAGTTTAATCTTCTGCTCTCAAATTCAATTATACACTATTTTGATTTAATTATTAAAATTTATTTCAATAAAAAATAATTGCAAATATACTATTGACTTACCCCTCATCGTCAATAATTTGGAAGGTACTCTTGGAATCCTTTGCCATTGCAACGCAGCTGCGCGCAAAAATACCATATGGAGCTGAAAATATTTTTTTTTAATATTTTATGACCATATAAATTTACATTTTACATGTTTAAGTTTGCATTTTCTTATTTACGGATTATGGAAAATGTAATATGTCTAGATGTGTGAAATACATTTTTCATGTCGTCATCATCAACGATGATGATGTTGTCGTTGATACATAAACATTTGTACTACCATCTACCTCTGTTGACTGTTTTAACAATAAGACCACAAATAAACTTACTGTCTTCTGGGATTTCGATACGGAAGGTAAGCCTGTCCCCAATGCGTACAGTTTCCACCTCTCGTTGGCGACCATCCAAGATACGTATGCGTGGTGGAGGTGCCTCGGGTGCGGCAGTGATTGAGATCATTTCCGGGTCCCTGTAGAAGATGTTGGTTCTATTTTAATATAAAATTATAAATGGCACATCTTATTTGGTGTATACAATATATTAATTATTGACCGTTTTTTGTGATGCAGAGAAAGCAACCGCGTTATAAACAGATTCCATTACAAGCAATGTAAACTCTGGCAATGTAATCCTCAACCATGGTTTTGTACATATAGATATACTGTTGGTACATTTTATGCTTCGTGCCGGCAATAAGCCGTAGCAATTATGTTTAGAACATGAGTAGGCTCTCCTATAATTAACTGCTGTAAACATAAAACAGCACTCTGCCACTTCCTATTACATCAGGGATAGGCTGTTAAGCATGTATTTCTACCATTTAGCTAACATTCCTATAATTCCTATAAGGAAAAGTTCAGTCCCTTCTTGACAAGTATTTATGAATCATAAACAATGGCTTAAAATGTTAGTAAGGATGTAAAATAATTTTTGAATTCTAAAAATATTAGATTTTCTTATATTCTATACTATTTAATTTATTTCATACAAATATGTACAAAAAGTAACGCACTTTTTATACACTAGATTTTCTTTTATAAATCTGGTAATGTAATTTATTTAGTCAATGTTTATTTGTATGACCAGTGGAGGTGCAAGCCATAAATTTAATCTGGGCAAGCAATTCGCGAGGCCCTCTGATGAGGAAGACAATCATAAATTTTATTTGAATCATTAAAAAATCTCAATGCAATGTTCAAATTTTTGAGAATGAATTTTTTTTTTGCTTTATGAGATATTTAAATTATTCCATTCACTTTCATTTTGGACTCGGAACTGGAATTCATTCAATACATTTGTTGTAACAAAAAACCATGTGACTCGTACTTATGGATTTTCCATATTTTGCCGAATGGAAATATCCTTGAATATACTTAGGTTAAGAAATGAGGAAGGCAATTGACCCATATAAATAACGGTCTACAAACAAGTTTTCTATGGGCATAACGGAAAATAATATAAACTTGCGAAAGTGCTATAATTTTTCCATATTAAGGTTTTAACAACAGTTACTCACCGTATTGGCACCATTCCGAAGGTGATGTTCTTTGAACTCATGTCGTACGTGCACTTCACTCGGTATATCTTATCAGCTTTGGTCATAACTACGCTGTGGTGTTGTAGGACTACTGTGTTTGAGTATACTCCAGTCTGAAATTATATAGTTTGGTTATAAGTTATAATTCACGTTGCCTATAAAAAGTTTTGTTATTAGAATGCATTGGGCATAAGGTTCAAGAACTTTATTATCATTAATAATAAAAATAATTTATATGTTTTCTATTGATAGCGCGCCAGAAACATGAACCCTCAGTGCTCTTTTTAAATTGTTAATTGCGCAAATATGTCTTATTTTGTGGGTATTCTATTAAATAATTGCATGTCGTTATAGTTTATAATTATGTGCAGAACAAATACACAAGTACAAATAATTGTACGCGGCTTCGGAAAGATAAGTAAACTTGCAAGACAAGTAATGCGTACAATTGATTGTTTGTGTAAAAGATAAATTTTTATGGAGATAATTACTTTGTTTAGAAAAATATACCTAAATAATGCTTTTTTAAATATATTTTGTTACTCTTTTATTAATAAATATTTTCAAAACTAATAAATATTTACGATAATATACAATATGTTATCATATGGAATTATTTATTATTGAAAGATTTTGTTTAATCCATGGAGATAGAATATTCAGATTTTCTTGAGTTTCAACAACATTGTAAACGTGGAAAAAAATAAAATAATCAGTTATCATCAGTAAAGAAAGTCACTTATGGCCGAGTGTAAATATTGAATAAACAGAAACATAATTAACCCACTATGCTATGGAAGAAACTGGTTTCCCACAGTAATTAATTATTATTTCCTAAAGTGTTTATAAAGGGAGAATGACATCTAGAAGCAACAGTGGCAGTACATATCGCAATACGTTAAAAAGTATTTTTAACATAAACAAATGACTAGCAAACAATTCCGTTACAAGTCAAGTATTCTGACCTCTACCAAACCCATGAACAAGGAATCACGTATCTATTTCACTTTGCCGATCCCAGGAAACAACATTGTTTATGCTCTAGCTCTGACCTGTGCATACTGTCACATGCAATTCTTTATTATCTTCAAATATAATCGTTTTTATCTTAAACCAGTCAATAAAAAACGTATTAAATATTTAAAAAAACCGTATTAAGTTTAAATTATTAGTGTAAAGTATAAGAAATGCGTTTCTTAAGAGCTTGAGGGCTCAACCAATAACTCAAGTACAAACCTAAAAGATATACTTACAACACTTTGTGTGTTACAATCCTGTCCAGCCATTGTCAGGTCCAGTTTGAATAGATCACTATTAACAACATCAATGTTGCAAGTCTCGGATCTGCCCAGGGCGTATATTCTGCCATTGAAGGGTTTGTTCGTGCGAACTTGCACGGCAATGCGAGTATCCTTACAATGGACCGATACTGAAAAAGGAAGACAGGTTTCGTGCATAGAATGTTTTAACGCGCCTTTGTTTGCTTGTAAAGTAATCTAGGCATTAAATCAACTCGCAGAAGTAAGGCGACATTGTATTATATACCGAACCAATTTTGTTTCATCTAGCCGATTAAGATAGCTTCAGTTTGCAGATATACGTAGATAGAAAATCGTCATTAGAGAATAATTATATTTAAGATTCCTTTCAAAAGTAATTATGCATTTCTATTTTATGTATGTTTTTGACTGTTTATTTTGGACATATAGTAAATATACGCTTGGGTCGGCATAGATAACTAAACAAAATTAGTTGTAAGTTTCCTTAATTAAATAAATCTTTAATTTTACCGTCATAACATGTGCCAGTCTTGTCGCAATTGGCGTCGTTGCGTGTCAGGTTGCTTGCCATGTTTATGTCTTGCTGGTGCTCGATAGTCACTGGGAGCTCTCCATTCGGGTTTGCTGGTGGTTCTATATAAAAAATTAAATCAGTTCATTTCGAGGCCTGACATAGCTTTCAATATAAAAAGTACTAATCGATAATTAAGGAATGGTTTGATACTCAATGATCTCGTCGTTATTCTATTATCATATTAATAAAGAGTAATATAAAATATAGCCAGGAATTCTTTTTCTTTGTTATAATGATTTTGTTTGAAACCTAACAACTTCGTTGTGTAATTCGTACTTATAAAATTTATGAGTAAGTCATCGTGCGAACCAATTAAATATCGAGATAAGGAGATTTAACCACATTTTGCCGATATGTCTTTAAAATCGATAGATGATTGCGTCTACATTCCTAAGTATAACGTGGGTACTGTAATCATGTAGAAACAGGCAAAGCTCGCGTCGAGAAATTTTATTTTCACACGCGTATACCATACGTCGGTTGTAGGTTAATACCTGGTGATTAACATATGAAAGTGGGATTTTCTGATGTCATTATGGTATAATCATGTTGCCTATGGTTTTATCGTGATT
The DNA here is from genome assembly GCA_963693355.1 of Pontia daplidice. NCBI lineage: Eukaryota > Metazoa > Arthropoda > Insecta > Lepidoptera > Pieridae > Pontia > Pontia daplidice. The sequence continues at coordinate 3,058,143 of CAVNZL010000003.1, forward strand.
TAGCTATAAACGTTCACGTACTAATATCATTTCTTAAACTATATTTACGTCTAATATCTTTGAATTTCTACGCGTTCAATCAGAAAGTCGATGTTATGTTAAATCGGAGATATCAATGACACCACGGACGGGATATATGTTTACAACATTCTTGCGTTTTTTTGAAAGGCAATAAGCGATGAATTATTTAGTTGTATTTTAAAAATGATAATGTTGAATATTTCGTTAAGAGTGTAAACACCATTTGACAATTTGACTAAAACCACTGAGTTATTACGCGGTTAAAGGAATATCGGAGATCTATTGTAACTGTAAAACAAACTAGAGCATATCCGCAGTAAACGTAATTCGTGCCATTGTTTGTGCAACTTTGTTACGGGATTGCTGTTAGAAAACCGTAAATTTTCGTGGGGTGCTAATAGCTAGTCAGGAACCGTGACGTACCTACGCATGTTTCTCATACAAATACGGTATGACTCAGTCTATATAACTGATTTCAAGTTGTAGGTACTTAACAGTAAAGATAATGTTTAGACAGACATGGAGAATTTGCCAATATATGGCTGAAATTTAAAATATGAACACGCAAGCCCGTTCCACTTGACAAACTATATTTTACTTAGCAGCTGAACGAGTAATCTTGGATCCAAACCACCAATACGTTATGGTGGTTTATGGATTCGCAAAATTTCCATTTTCGCGTTACCAGCCTTACCATCTAGTCTAGTCTCATATAATATAATAGTCTAGTCTAATCTAGCCCACATTTCAGCAAATATCATAAGTAAAATTTTAAGGGCTTCAAACTTTGAGATTGCTGACTTAGAAGAAACGGTTTCTTAATTGTATGCCCATGTCAACAATAGTCAGTGTCTCCAAATTTACAGGGAAGCTGGGACGACATAAATTGCAAATTGCCTGATGACAATCTTTTGAGTACTATTCAATGTAAAAATATAAAATGTCAGTAGCAAATCAAATTACAACATAAATGTTGTTAAAGTTTTTAAAAAATATTTCTTTCTATCGTTTGAAATAGTCTCTTAGTTCAAAACACGTTCAAATTATCCGTTAAACATAATAGATTATAATCATCATCTAACTTATAATATTGCATAAAATATCAACAATGATGTCGTTGAACTTACTTCGAAACGCTTCAGTAACTTAACTGAATTTTCCCACGCTTTAGATTATCTGAAATATTGCTAGGTTACTTTGATGAGCAAGTTTTTATGGTTAATTTGCGATTTTTAGATTTTAGAAGAAATTATTTGTATAAGAAACCTTAACTTTGCGACCTTATTAGTCGGTACCGAAAGAGAGAGTCCCGCGAGTACATTTTATTTTTGAAAAGAGAGACACATAACACACACAATAACACCATATACTTAAAAAGAATCGAATACTGAAAATACATGTATTTTGTTGGAACTGATTACTCGTATCAATATCACACACATTAGCGCATTCTTTACATCATTTTATTATTTCGTCTATGTGTCTAACACTAATCCTTTACGGCTAATCGAAGGGCATCGCCACGAGCGCTTTTAATTTAATTGTTGGTGCGGTGTTAGGAGAAATTTTTAGTTGCCGCCCCAGGCGTGACCTCGGGTTTCCAGTGAAACAATAAATAATTTGTCAGTGTAAACACAACACAATAATCTTACTTTCAAAAACAATAATAAAACAGTCGCATTAATGTCTTGTCACATCAAGATATATTATATATTATACTAAATATATTTAACCTCGGTTCCATCATTAAAATGAATTTAGTCCTGTCGTCAGAAAATGGATAATGGTTAAGTTATTGAGGTTTGCAATTTGCGGTATGAGAAACCGTTTCCAAGAAATGCAGTGGGAAAAAGCTAGCCACGATTCGTGTTCAAATACACTTTATATAAATAGCATAGACTTTTTATCACATTACTGCTAAAGACCCTGTAAGCTAATAGTCGCGCGAAGTTGAATATTTCATAAACATTAAATCTATCTCTTTTAATCATAGCGTAAACACAATTTAACAGACAGAGATCATAGTACTTAGTGAAAACTGATCAATTATGAATGACCTGAATGAATAGAAATGCCAGCAATAGTTATTATTGATAGTAGGTTTCAGTGTTTCAAAAAGGTAGTAAGAATAGTTAACGATAAGGAATACTAATAATAAAAAAATACTTAACTAAATATCCGGTAAATCGTAAAGTATGTGAAGGTACTCGTTAGGAAATAGGTGCTTTAAATATTAAATGAAATCCACATTCAAAGTAATGCTCTTAGTTGTCAAGGAAAACTGATGTTAAGTAAAAATTATTAGCCATAGTAGCTCAACCACAGTAACGGATTGTGTGTTATGTTTCTAGGCAAATATATAAGATTATTTGCCGCTACGTATATAAATGGAGTAAACAACTATTTATTATAAAGCTATAACTTTTTATCATGAAATAGCTTTTAATCAATTCTTATCCCAAAGTAATTAACCTAACCTAACCTAACTGTATAATGGCATATGTTTTACATAATAAAAGATATAGGAGCAAAAATATCCCTCAAAGACAAATTTCGTTACAGAAATAGGTATAAAAGAAGTAAGTACAAAATATAGGACAAAACCCCAAAAAATCAATAATTTCAGTCACATAATTTTATCCGCAAATTTATGTTTCATAAAAATAATTCTAGAATTACATCTAAATTTATTACAGATACAAATTTTTCAAGAAATTCTATCAAATTTTCGAATCCAGAATATAGTGCTCGCGATATTTGAAACTGGTTAGGCGTCTGCGACTGCGGCCATCGCCCTTACTGGGCAAGGCCACGCAAGGTTATTAAATTCTTTACCGCATCAACACAAACTATTATTAATTTAGCAATGCGTGCGATAGCACAGTAACCACAAACCGGTTCTATGTAAATAACTTTCACGTAACAGTTAAAAATAGTTATTAAGTTTCAAACTCATGCTTCTTATAGTTAATGTTATGAATGGTGCTTAAATATATTTGGTATCTCAAGGAAACCCAGGCTCCAAAACCTTTTTTTGTGGAAGAAGTGTGGGTATAAAACTTGTGACCATGATTTAAATTCGCATACGGACACCTAGAATCTTAGAAATGGTATTTGAGATTTATGATACCTCAGTAACTTTTTATACAGATCCGGCTGGACGTCTCTTCATACATTTAATTTGCAAAAAGTTCTGTAATAGCTATATGTTAAGATTCAATTACTTTGTAATAGTTGGGAACTAAGCCTGCAACAAAAACTTTTCAATTTCATGAACCGCCACCGTTATAAATCACGCACGAGCGCACGGCCACCGTCGTCGATCGATTTTTGTTTTTTGCACCAAATGCAACTGTTGCCATGATTCAGCAGAATGACATTGTAAACATAACGAAGTTATGTGTACGTGTGCCGGAACGGGATGTTTCTATTCATCTCTAATTCGATCAATTTGCAATCGCCAGGTCGATTTCGTAGAGCGGGCATTGATTACTAATATTAGATAATCTAGCATGTTATTACAATTACGTTTCTCATTACGTGGAAATTCAAGGGATTGACTGTAACGGTATTCGCTGGTGAACATTCAGTATACAAATCGGGTCGCTGCCGCGAGATGGCAATCGCCGAGCCTACGTAATGGAGTAGCCATTCAGGTTCATTTATAGCGGCACTAGCTTGTTACATTTGAATAACGTGTATTATAATGGAATTCCTTAATACATTAGAAATGTGGTGATTCATCGGTAGAAGTTCCCGTCTCTCATCCTTAAGGATTCAATAGCTACAAGATCTTTAATCAATAACCTTAAGCAATTAACCTTAATCCAACTCTCGACTTGAACTTGCCATTCGTAATCAAGGACTATGTCTTTCTAGACTTACGTAATTACGCCAATGTGTGTGTGTACATTTTAATAATATTTCTGAAAGTCTTTACGAACCTATTTAATTAGACAATTTTACGAGTATTTTCCATATATTTTTTCTTAGCAATAGTTATTGTAATAAAAAACACATTTCTTAAAAACCATGTCATTTGGCATCTAGCAGTATCAAACGTGCATCATCTAGGAAAAAGTAATTAAAACGCAGACCATCCCACAGTAAGTATCAAAAAACGTTTTCAATGTTGCATTCAAAGGAAATTCTCACAATAAATGAGAAGCTGTGTATCTGCGCCGCTAAACAATCAACTTCCGTTAATATTGCGGTGAAATTGCATAATTAGGATTTACATATTTCACACTCATTAATATACCGAATGTCATTTATAAGGCTTAACGGGACTTTTAATTTTAATGAAAATAAGCCGACCGTTACAATTTCAATAAAACTGCATAGGCGGTAAATGAAATTGAAAAAAAACGAATTGATTTCGTTCGCTGTAGAGGCTAATGAACCGCAGTTTAGATTTGATTTCTGTCAATAATGTAAATATTTAATTTTTAATTTTATTTAAAGAAATATTTCTGAAAAATAGACAATTTATAGACTGTTTGCTCAAATCACAGACCATAAAAAATCATTTAAATATCGCAAAGAAGTTACTTGAATTAGAATAATTAATTATTTCCTATTGGGAAAGATTTGAAGTGCCTACCTAGAAGCTGGCAGGATAAAGGATATTAGGACGATACTTAAGGAAGATAACAACAACAAGCAACAAATTATATATTACATAAGTTATATCACACACATACACAAATACTAAAAAATTCATTAGACAGCCAACGAGAACACTAATTTGCATTATAGTTTAACTTACACTTTCGCGCCGACTTACCGAATAAATTAAAAAAATAGACCAAGTTTATTAGCGAAAATAAATATGTTATAATAGCCGGGTCGCGAATTATTAATACAATAAGTGAATAATTTGCGATGGGTGTTAAATGAACAGACTTACAATAGTAAAATTATTTCATTATTATGGTCACGTTAGAAGAAACGTCCGGGTTGCCCGTGATAAAAATTGTAATCAACAATTAGTCTTCAGAGACTTTATTACACATCAATATGTCTGACATTAATTGGTATCAAATATATTACTTCGGAAGTGAATAGGTACGTTTGACGCATGATTTCTTCAGCCATATTAGGTTTGCTTTATATCAATATTTCTCGTTACATTACTTCAAAATAACACTTGATTACGTGGACCTCCTCAAAAGTAAATGTAAGTAAGAATATTATTACCAATCTATGCATCTGCTTTAAGTCATGACAGAGATTAAAAAATATATATTTAGAAACCTAAGGTCGAGATGAATTTTTATTTCTATGTGTGCCATTAGCCCTTGTTTATACGGTGAAAAAAATATATCGCGAGTACAAAAATGAGTTGGGAAGAGTCGCGCCCTTCAATGTCTGGCACGATCACAATGAAATTTACCATACAGATATTTTAGCCAAGTACCAACAGTTTTAGCGCTTGTTCTACACCAATTTCAGCATTTAAGTAGCACTAGTTAACTGACCGAGCGTCTTTATTACTGTACAGTATCAGCATTAATTCGCAATAAATCTATTTCTTAAACGTGTTTGCGTTGCGCCAGCGCATGGCAATTTATGGGACGAAGCAAGGTAACACTTACAGCTTAATGTTCTTATTACGGGTTTCTGCAGACGTCGTAGTAATTGCCCACAACTATAAAGTTATTATACTTTTTAATTTAAATCGTAATTATGCGTTGTTTGCATTTAAATGAGAAAACCCTACCACTTTGTTGTGGCTTTTTACGCGATTGTATTATTAAAGCTTAGGACCGAGTATCTTATGAAAACAAATGAATTGTTTAATTGAAAACAGCTGATAGTATGATAAATACTATAAAACTTTATATAGCGTACGGCATGTATATAATTATTTTATTCGTATAACCTAAATCTTCGTCTTTATATTCTATAGCATATGTGGACACCATTAAAATCATCACTAATATTATCATGAAGTACTCACTCTCACAGAAGTTCTCAAAGTATTTTCCAATAGGTTCGCCATCATCGATGAGTGGTCTTTCGGCGTTGAGGTAGGCTGACGGTCCATCGGGCAGAGTATGGTGATCCAAATGGTATAGTCTACAGTTGTAAGTTGAGGAATGGGGTGCTCCAAGGTAAAGGAAAGATCTACACAGGAATTCCGACTCTATTTCGCAGGCGAGACGACACGCAGACTCTGATGTTACCTGTCAACGCAAACAGATTGTAATTTATTTACCCTTGGTTCATTTTGCAAGGCATAATATGTTACGGGTTGTTTAGAATCAACGTTGAATGTGTGGGTAGATTTAAAGGGAAAACAACCCATGAAATTAATGTGTCACACCGTGATACTTAAGGTTAATCAAGATAATGAAAATATTTTTAAAAATACAATATTTTATATTATTCTAAATATGCTTCGAATCAAATTTAGTTGTATAAAAATCGATTATGTTTATTTAAAGTTAAAAAACCCTTTCCATAAATTTGATATTTCATCTAAAATATAAAAACATCTCGCACGTTTACAGCACGCAGAGTATAACACCTGAATAACACATGCATTAACATGACATAAATGTGATATGATATAAAATCTATTTTTGTAAAATGTCACGTTAACTAGTAATAAGTTAAAAAAACGTTAACAAAGTTTACAATTCAAAAGAAAATACTTATTCTTGTGAGCAATAAAATTAATAAAAACGTCTTGTTTTTTTTTTTCATATGTATAATGTTTACTGTGAGCGTCGAGACATTTATAATTGTTTCTGCGAGATGGAAAAGTTAAAAATAACTATTTCTTTTGTTATCGAAAACCGTAGAAGTAAACATGCTTCAAATTAATGTCTTTATAGGTTTTAAACAACTTTATTGGCTCTTGAAATGGGACTTTTATTAATCGAGTTTAAAAGGTATTCTACAGTTTATAAAACCACTCATTACATTTCTAATATAAAAGGAAATAAAATTAAAAAACAGTAGTATATTCTTTCTTGTTTTGTTTTCTAATGAAGGGTTTGATTTGTCACTGTTTTTTAAGTAATCTGGACCAGTAATATAAATTAATTTCCAACAAAATAACTTTCCTGTTTCTTCAATTAATTACGATTTGTACGCGTCCTTACCTGAAGTTCCTTGTCGGTATAATAATGCAATCCAGCGTACTGGGACACTTTATCTTCAGCCACTCCCACACGAGGTGCTGTGAACACTCGAGGGCCCTTGCATGCCTGTGACGCCTTCAGGCATAAGTTCTGCATGACAAACATTCTGGTTAATATTTTTAAATTGATAAAAATTATATGATGCAATTAAAGAGTACACGAAATACTTATACGATTTTACGCAGAAATTAAGTCACAGATTAGAATGAAAAATAATTATAATTTATAATATAAATACATTTTATAGAAACTTACGTTATTAATTACTAGCAATCCTTGCATGATGATGATAAATGCTATTGGCATATGACTTGACTACCGGATATAAGTATTAAATCAAAGATTTATAGCTTCACTTCCTATTAGAAGAAACATGCTACCATTTCATTGTCCACGCTTGAAATTCAAATGTCTCTTATGTCATAAACATATTTATATTAAGAACAAATTTAAATAATCTTAGTAAATTATAATTGAATTCACACGGTACACAAGAACTATTTCAATCACCTACTTAAAGAAAATTCACTAAATTATTTGCAAGATCACTTAACGATGCTAATGTAAACCATTCTTCGTATTCAATTTAGCACGGAATTGAACCGTTAAGTTTGCTGTAAATTTCAAAATGTATCTCTCTATACCGTGGAAATTTTAGTTTATAATACGAAAAACAATTAAAGTCAAATAGATGTTTTTTGTTGACGTATGCTACATCATGTTCTTTGAAATACACGCTTCCGAGCCGAAAAATTGACGATTCAATTTCATGAATTCGTTTCAAATTGAATTTGAATTTAATTCCGCTCTAAAATATGAATAAGGTGTAAAATACTTATTTCTAATATTGCGTACTTAATCACCTCAAAATAATCAGTTCCCGGAGTATCAACGAGCTGTACGAAGTGTTGTCCGGTTCGTCTGTCTGAGTCACTAAGAGCACATCGCATACTTCCATATTCGTACTCCGCTGATCGACACGGAAACTTTTTCTGTAAAAGAGGAAACATTCATTTAATTTTATTAGTGCGCAATTTGTCGAAAAGTTTGGCTTATGTTTAAATACTGTTTATAACGTTTAAATAGATCAATCGTTCCACGATTGAATTATTTCACATGCACTGCACATATTAATGTGAAAATGGTCATAAAATTCTTAAGCGTTAAACGCTTTGCCATAAACTCTAAATTACTATTACAGTATCATTAATGTACCGTTAATAAAGCTCTCTAGAAGCTTAATAAATACAATATTCTCATTCTAAGTGGAGCGAGTGCAAGAACAAATTGAAAAGATAACAAGCTCCTATTCTATGTCCATGTAAATAATTTATGTCTTGTTTGCGTGGTGCATAAATAACAACACATACATAGATTGATACCATTTCAAAAACGCTTTAAGTGTTCAATTCCCCACATTATACTATACTCAAGTTATTTAGTACAGGAATAATAAATAATAAACTTACTACATACGAGTAGGAACATTTGAGATCTACATTTTATTAGACGCATTAAGTGCGTAAATAGAACACAGATGATACAAGGGTATATTTTGAAGAAAAGCTATATATCTGTGAATATTATTAATATTATAAAAGGTGTCTCTGAGACCTCCGGGCTAAGCGTGCATAGCCTAGAAATTCTAAATTCTGATTATTCTCCTAACAGCAACCAACTCAAGACTTTCTATGTAGATCGTGTAAGCATAGCACTTTTGTAAGTGGATTTACCTCATTGAGGCAGGCTGCAAGACAGGCCTCCTTTGTGGAAGTGTAGATTATAGTGTTGTCCAAGCCTCGGAGGGCCTTGCCCGGCACTCGCTCGAACGCCCATGGCCGCAAGCAAACACTCTCTGTCCGTACTTGTAGCTTTACCATGTAGTAAGTGTTTACTGACCGCTGCAACAATACATTTCAATGAATACTTAACCTGAATATCAGTGCGTACGAGATTTATTTTATATATAACACCTCCATATTTGATCTGCCGAATTAATAAAGCACCGCTTTACTCGTACATAATTGACCTAGTAAAGGGAAATATCAACAAAAAGACTCAAGACGGACTAATAATAACACCGGAAATACGTTGCTACCAATTTGCATCGCTACTTACTACTAGTCCTAGCATCACTGATTTAATCTAAATTGTTAATTATATTCCGCGTTGCTTTAATTGGTATAGCTGATCCTAATCAACGGATTTATACGGTTTATCTAAGCTGGTGACAACTTTGCGTGCCTAGATAATATCTTGATCTTACGTATCGTATCCTTTGTTTTGAAAAATTAATATGTTTAATATATGTTACCCGTGACAGAGAAATTGATTTTTTTTGGATCGAATGTATACAGCCGACAAGGTGAGTTCTATTTACACATATATGCGAAAGTGACAAATATAACTTATGTCTGAGAGACGCAATGTAGGCTAGTACTTTCTACTCATGCGATTGCAACCAGAGTTCGCCGCTAAAGTGATATAGCGATAAGAACTTCATGAATATCCAGCCCCTATCATATCCCCTTGAAAATTATACACACCAAAGTGAAACTTCGTAGATTTACTGACTAAAATAAACATTTAAAAATATAAATGTGTAAGTTTATATTTGTTACTATCATATTTCGATTCTATGAAAATAATGCTGATCATAGCTCCCTACTAACCTAATAAAGTTAACTGTTTTAATTGGCATGCTTTAAACGTACTGAGGTTTTTTCGTGAATAATCGAATGAAAAAAACTTATAAAACAATAATATATATGAGTATTTTCTAATACCAATAAAGATTGAATTTAAAAAGAACCACTTACGACCACCTATTGCATTTCTCTTACCTGTGGTGTAGCCATGGGATTATTTGCTTGTGTGTCATTCTGTAGCAAACAGCGAGTCTCTTGAACTGGAGTGAGGGGATTCAATACGAAACTGTAACAAATTCAAATAAATTACTCATTACTTCGCATATAGTTATTACGCTGTCTTGCATAACGAACCGATGTCTAATCGGTACTTATATCTCAGTTCCTCAATCTTTTCTCAACATATTAAGTAAATAAAAACTAAAGCTAATAAGAAACTAATAATTGAGTGTGTGGAATTTCTTTCTGATCGGAAAACTTTAAATAATTTATATTATAAGCTATATAATCCAATTTCAAATATACTATATACAAAGTCTCTACAATAAGCTTCTTATTCTTTTAACTTCAATCAACTATATAATGATATTTCCTTAATAATGAGAGATCTGATTTCAGAGTACAAGATGAGTTTTTACATTGTCTGCTGTTATTATAGCAATTGCTATAGGCAAATGTTCTTTATCTATCTCACCGGCGCCTCCAACGTGATTATAACTTTTTTACTATATCAACGACAATCTAGTAAGGGATTGCATTTTAATGATACATAGATCGCTCGTTACACTTCCAACCTGCGTATAACGGAGCTATTTACCGTTTCCAAGATTCGTATTTTACAGCTTTCTCAATCTTCAAAGATAATCTTATAATATATGTTTCCCGAATTCTGAACGCACTGAATAATTGATACTTCCGTTTATTAAGTGCAAGTTAATTAAGTGAAGTTATGTTGCGTCCAATTCATTAATTGTAGCTTTATAGCATATTTAATGAGAAATATGTTACTCAACGTAACATGTTCATAAGTATTCGTTAAATTTCCAAAAGGAGTCTGGTTTCGTAGTGGAGTCGTTCCGTGAGTTAAGTTGTGTATATTATTGTTGGATTAACAGTTAAGATTCACGACTCAATAATAATAATCTACATATAGTCATACGAATTTCAGCGCGAAATCTTTCGTAACCACAGCACCAAATAAGCACATTGTATTTATATAACAAAGCGTGGAGCAAATAACTATAATTCTTTAATATTTAATGCTTTGCGTCTTGATGACCTGTCCTAGTTTAACGAAATTATCAGTCAAGGACGACGGTCACGTCGCACTATTGCCTGTCTTGGCTTTCTCTTAAATTATTCAATTAGTAGAAAGCTTGCGGAAGCTATATATATCGTGTCGTGCTCTCGGCGCACGTGATACATAATTACAACGCTAAAACTCTTAGCAAAGACTTTGCTTTTTTACTACTGCTTAGCATCATCTTTGCGGGCCTTTGGCTAAGAGAATATAACCTCGGAGACAATAATTTTCACACTATTCCTATGGTTGGCCTCTAGATCAAATTTAATAATTGATCGTTGATAGTTAATTGATTGTTTACAATTACACTTAACCGTTTCAAAGGTCAGTGGTTGACATAGGAAGGCGAATCTACGAATATCTCAAGTTTACAGTAATTTTTCTTGCCATGTAGCCTTTAAAATTTGAATGTATCTAATAAGCTGTCGTAATTGTACGTGATACCTTAATATAGCAATCTCTAAATACCTGAAGCGCTTCTATACTCCAGTGAATTACGGCAAACATTCTAGGTCTGATTTCCGGAGATACAAGTTATAGATAACAAATTTGATTTTAATCGGGAAAAATTTGTTAAATAACGTCATAAACGACTTTATAAGAAATGGCAGAAAATTGCTATGTTACTTTAAAGAATTGATTTATATCCTATACAATTGTAAAAAAATACCAAAAAGCAAGCCAAAGATATTTTATTGTAAGTGCCGCCTTCTTTAGACCTCGCCTACTTTCTGGTAGGTTAGCCTTTGTCGTCTTTGATTCCTTCTTTCTTTTAAAGTAAATATTGTTAAAAGTCAGAAATTATATTTTTTCTAAAAAAAATTCAGTCAATCAAAAATTTTAACAAGATTAAAGTCGTCGGAACAAATCTTACTTGTTACTCAATTTATTATGGGCAAGAACATTAATTATAAAATTCCAAATTCTTACAAGTAGTCGTAACATGGTTGTAATTCATCGTCAAGCATTGAATGCGATATTTATTCAAAAGGTTCATAAATATGTGATTAATGTAACGCTGTAACAGTATTAATATTAAAGTATATCTCAACACCTGTCATAAAGGAATGAGATTGAAAGAGATCTTCAATTTCTCACGAAACTCTATTCTCGATATGAAGTGAATTCCTATGAAGAAAAGGCTTGTATGTCTATCAGATTACGTGACTATTATTTATATGTTATTGAAATTCGTACGTCGAAAAAATTCAGTTTCATTACTGATTACGCCTGTCCCAACATAATTTTTTTATTATTCAAAATTTTAATGAATACGCACTGTTAAATGTAAAATGGATTTAAAGAAAAACACTTTGTTAAAGGATCAAGTTATGTATTTTTACTAAGTTTAAGTATATTACAATATTAGATTTTAAATTACTCGAAACGTCGAAAAAATTTAAAATAATGTAATATACTTAAATTTTTCTTTAAATGCGTAATAGTTATGTTAATAAAAGACAATATTGTAAAACGAGTTTTTCTTATATTACATCGGATTTAACTATAAACTACGAATAACGACCTAACAACTAGTTTATTACTTAACACCAAGTAATATAGTTGACGCAAAAAATAACATCCAATTATGATAGTAAATAAATCAAGTCTATTTACAACAAATTACACGCAGGTGACTTAAAAATGTAGCCTATCATTACGGGTGCCTTCATCAATCACTCACGACGGAGGTTTGAAATTCTAAAGTAGCTGATCAATGATCCTCTGCACACGGCGATTACGATTTATTTTGATCCACTAGTGAATTGATGATTACAATGTCTATATAAATGATTACATATATATGATTCGGAATTCAAAAATGAGTGGTATTTAGGACTTAATTAAAATTTAATCACGAAATCGAAACTTTCACAAATATAAGGATTATTATAAACATATTGTATGAATGGATACCGTATGATTTGCCACCGAAGTACAGTTACCAATTGTCAATATCACATTCTTTTCATCTTTCATAGATTGATTTGAGATACTTTATCTGAGCACAATGCTAAATTGTTAACTTGGGAATGTTCCAACTCATCTAATTGATTTCAATGCCTACCGAATTGGTATCTTTTATTCGATGAAGTTTAATAAAACCTGACTTGGTGCTATTGCCCAATTGAATATTAAATAATTATCTCGCTAAAGAATATAGTATCTTTTAATTGATAAATTCGACACCCGTCTTCATAAAGAATACTTTTTTATTGTAAGAAAAACATTTCTAATGTTTTTCACCGAAGATTTAGTTACAATTGAGTGTATGCTTTGGAAGTTATGGATTTTTATAAGCGTTGCACAAATTCGAGACTATAATATCATAGTTAAGGTACGTTTGTTCATTGATAGGAATTGTAATGATTTTGTCTATGGCGTCTTATGCGTTACCAATCGTCTGAAAACTAGAAAGTTAAAATTATTAAACAAAACTTGAATTCCTAAACAACGGCCCCGCGCATTACCTGGCCTCTATAATATAACACCTACGTGGCTTACCAAAGTAAAAAAAAAATATAACCCTCAAACATATTGCAAAAAGTCAACAACAAACAAATTAGAATGCGTCCAGGTGAAAACAAAAATTATAAGATGGCGAATGTGTGTCAAATTCTAAGATTATTTAACTTCTATTTCCTATTCCGGACATCTGTTGTTTAATGTTCATAACTGTTTAGTTCAGACGTATGTAAAAGAATTCTTAATAAGGCTGAGTATTTCCATATGAAATCCACACTTTCGAGATATAATAACCGCATTGAAGACGTATGCGATCACTTTTACTGTTATCCAATTTGGAGCGAACCGACGTTCTTTCCGCTTTTACACGGTTTGTGGCAACACATTGTTATTGTCTAAGACCGTAACATCGGAATGTTCTGAAGTCGCACTGACACACATTCTTGACCTTAGGAGCTTATATCCCAAATCAAACCTAAACCTCATTTGATCTATCAAATTCCTCGCGGAACTCTTATCATAAGACATGAGATGCCTTTCCCCGTTGATTCGTGAATCTTCATGTCAATCGGATCTTATCTAGAAATTTGGGTTAGGAGATTCGTGATCCGATGTTCTTCGATTTTATGATCATAGAATGCGAGATGATTCCGACAAATTAGGTTTTCGCTCGCACGGAAGCTACCGTAATTTTAGCCTCTGGCTAGTCACGATATATCGTTAAAGCGATGTAGGTTAATGCGGATGCACAAAATTTGTTTCTAAAACGTTTATAGGTTTCAATGGCGCTCCGATTGAGGTTTATGTTATTAGTAAGAGATTTTATATGCTTTCATAAATTGATAATAATGTTTCATTACCTAAATGCAGCAGCTTGACAGTCTGGTTCCTCTCTGCACCAACCCTGACATTCATATAGCGACAAATTCCGCACAGTATAGTACGCGGTCCCTTGAAAGTCGACATCTGTTAACTTCTCGAATGCTATTCGACCTGAAACAATGTAAGTTATTACGTATAGGATAGTAAAACGTGCTACTTTTATTAGGTAGGATATTACATTCACGATTAAAGTGACAACTATAAAGATATAATATATAAAGATAGCAGTATTATTATTATAGATTTTCTATATAAACTTTCATTGAGAGTCATTCAATGCTATATACATTCAAGGATAAATATTATTTTACGTAAATTTGCTTCACTGGAAATATACATAAATTATCGCGGAAGCAAATTATGTACAGGTGCATTCAAGATCTTAGGAGTAGCGGGAGTCACCTAAATAAACACTTTGCGATAGCGGTTTTTCGACGAGTTGCTAATGAGACGATGAAAGCTAGTAATTTGCACTATTACTAGTGCTTACAGAGCACAAATACTAATAAATCACATTTCTACTGTATGTCAATCTTAATAGACAACCAATTTGATGTAAAATGATTTTTAGACATTTTATTACTTTTTCTACTTAATATGCCATTTGAATATAAGTGAACCACACAAAAAATGTACGTGAAAAATATCGCATATCAATTTCCATAAACATTTCTCAATACACTTATGCTGTTACCTGTTATTATAAAACACTCAATGTGTTGGGGCGGTAACAATTACTACCTATACAGAACACCGGCCTACTAATACGCCAATGACTTGCATCTTTATTAGAACAAGTGCACATATTCAAAGAGACATGACAATGCTCTTTACATACTTTTGACATGATTTAATTGCCGCCTCTATTGGTAACTAGATCATACGGTTAGCTAAGACGTATAATTCGGATGCCGTTTCTGAGATATAAGTAGAAGTCTTATTTTATTTTTAAGGGATTTCTGATTTTGCCTTTATATGTATAGCGTACTTACTTAGGACTAGCGTTGACTGCAATAAAAGTATGAGTAAAGGCGTCAACCCCACGGCTTTGCCCTTCATAATGTCCAGCACCTGAAACAAGATAAAAGAACTTAGTAAATATTATTTCTTAATGTAATATAGTTATTTCAATGTAAGCGAATATCGTTATATAACACCATTTTTCTTTTAAAACTACGATAATTTATTTTATAC
Organism: Pontia daplidice; assembly: GCA_963693355.1. NCBI lineage: Eukaryota > Metazoa > Arthropoda > Insecta > Lepidoptera > Pieridae > Pontia > Pontia daplidice. The sequence continues at coordinate 3,073,808 of CAVNZL010000003.1, forward strand.
CTTGGAATAAGTACAGTCATCTATATAATGTTACTACCCGGCGACTTCGTACCGCCTTAGCGTAGCTTTGATGCGCTATTTTATTTTGTATTATAGGTTTTTTATTACGTAATTTTATTTTAGCTTTTTATTGGCGTAGTAAATACACATATATCCGTGCAAAGTGCCATCTTTCTAACACTAACCGTTTCGACGCTAGAGTGAGAACGGGCGAATGAACGGACATGACGAAGGGTTCCTTTACGTAGACTGCGGAACCCTAATAAAAGTAGCCTAAGTCCCGTCAATGGTCACATTCCAGAGATTAGCCGGAACAAACAGACAGACAGAAAACAGACAAAATTTACAAAATTTAAAAAACCTCTTTTTGGTGCATGTATCATATATATTCATATGCATGAAAAAAAACGGTTATTTCAATATTAAAAAAAGACACTCTAATTTTATATATTAGTATAGATAAAGCTGAGTTAAAGGATATCTAACATCATCTTTATCAACCTCAGTCTTTGTGGAGCATTAATAAATATGGTTGCAGGAGCAGCAGCGGGGTGCAGCAGAATATGGACCGTAAACTTTTAGGTGAAATAATTGCCACTCTAAATTCAACGTTATCGATCGCGTACACGAAACCGCAAGAAAGTTGGTGACACGAAATTTCATTTATTTTTTGCATTCTCACTTTCACTGCTCTTTCATCGACTGATGAATGATCAGTAAACGTGAAAGTTTTGATTGTTACTGAAACCATACGCATGCTTAATGAAACGAACAACTTTCGTTCGCTTTTAACGCTCCGCTAAACATTTCAATTAAAACCTATTGAAAATGTAATGTTCTGAGTGTCTGCATCTATATAAAACGAAAATTGCGCTACAACTTTACCGCTACCTCAATTTAGATAACTTTCACAAGAAACAAAAGTAATAAAAATCCCTTCCGACCCAGTTTCCGCTACAGTTTGTATTTAGCGCAGTGATTACATTGATATCATATTTATTGAAATGTATACCTGTAGTTCCATTTATATTAACAGTTACTTCACCTACAAGTACTTAAAAAATCTAACTGAGTTAACTTGTCAGTGAAACTTTTGCTCTACAGGGTAGTTTTTCTTATTTATACACTTATAATCCTTGCAATATCAGGCTTGGAACAAAATCAAATACATAATTTTTCATAGAATATAATAAGCACTGGTCCGCCGCGTGGTAGTTGTGTGTTTATTAATCCCGGCTGATGATATTGAAATTGCGTTGCAGTTAGATAAAGCGTAAAGAGCATCTAATTATTTGAACTGAATAACTTCCTGAATTTCTTAATAAAACTAAAATATTTTACTTAAGATAACATTTGTCTGTCTAATATACTATTTGTGCTTTATCGTTTACACTTGAGAATTGACAATTATCAGGCTTAGTGTTTGACACTTTTTGCTGTTTGATAACAGTTGAAAAAATCGCCATTAATCATAGCGCAATCTACTCATACTAATTTTAATTATTAATTTACTTACAAAATCAAAATTAGCCAGTGCACTCATGACTAGTATGCTATCTATAAAGCAAACCAGCATTATTACAAATCTTAATCGTGGGAAGGGTGATTCAGTGATACACTTCCCGAATATAAAAAGCCCCCATTATAGACGACCAAAAAGTGTGCGATAGAATTTAATGTACTTTTATTTTTTCATAATGATGTAACCACAACATTGGAGACAAATAAGCAATCAATTAATCGGGACAAAAAACAATTTTATATAAAAATTGTTTTTGCAATCTTTAACAAGCCGCTAATAATAGGCACATAATGTCATAACATTTACACGCTGTAAGCAAAAACGCGTAAATGAAAGGTCACAATGAGTGCACAGCGTTACGAAAGGAATTATTATAACTGAGATGTTAACGGTAAGTTAAACAGGGCGGCAAAGACACGCTTCTAGACTCAATTAGTAACCACGTATGTCACATAATGGTTGTAACTGTTATATCACAGTCACGGGTTGGGCACAGATTGGTATGTGACTAGGTATGTAGGTGACTTTGGAATTTTTTACCGTTTTTTAAAGCATCTAAAACATAATGATTTTTTTTTAATAAAAGTACAAATACGCTTTTATTGATGACTCGATGATAATACGGCTTCTTTTATAGTAATACATCGAAGCGACCCTAAAGCTTTACAGTTTGATGTTTTGCATTCCCACGAGCTTCATACAAAACACAGCCTTTGCAAATAATAGAAGTTGTGATAATTTACATCCCAGATTTATGCATATAAATTACATACTTTATTTCCGTTTCCATCTGTATACGTTCATTATAGCATTACTTATTAACGAAACAAATTCCCACATATCTTTACTATAGACTGATTTGTATAAATAAACACTTTAAAGGGTGATGCTCTTCAGTTTAAAACATAATGGTTAATTCTAAGTTGACTTAATTAAAATAATTGTCTCAATTGCAGAACCACAATTATATATATTATCAAATTATATACAGCGAAGCTTATTTAAAAACTTATGTATTTTTTGAAATAATAAGGTACTAATTTAATATATCGAATGTTTTTAACAGAGAGAATTATAAAATTTTCAAAATTTCAAAAATATTACAAAAAGAGAATTTTTAATCTATTGAAGGCGCAAACTTTACAATTTCTCCAATACTTGATTACCGGCAATTTATTCCTTCTTGTAAAAGGAAAGTGACCTCATATTGACAAATCACTTCCTCCAATTAAGTGCCATGACCGTCAGTCAGACTTGGTAGCCGCAGAACAATAGTTTTTAACTCCCAATGATTTTCGACTTCACTTGTTTGAGTATCTGTGCTACGGTATTTAAATTAGTTTCTAATCCGCTTAAGGGGGTTTTTTAGAACGTGTTTTACCTTGAAGAATAAAAATTCTTTTCCACTCACATATCACTTTATTTGTATTAATCTACTCTTTCTAGTTAATAAGTGTTTGCGTCTTGGTGGTAGTGATATATGATGTAATAAGCAGTTGCTCGTACGACAAAGAAAAACATTCTTAACATTGCCTTAAAATTCAACATCAAATGTCTCATTTATATGGAAGTCTACCGGGCACAACTAGAAATAATATACACTTAAACTTTGTAGACCACGCTAAAATCCTTATACGTAATACGTAAAATCGTTATACGTTTAAACAATTCGTGATAGTACATTCATGCTCCAAATACGTCCTTTTAAAACATTTACATAAGCGTGATGCGATTTGAATCTGATAAAGTCGTTGTTCCAACCGTTATTCTTCAATGCCTTCGAATAGCCAGGTCAGGAGTCAAACGCCATGAAAGGAATCCTGACGTACCTAAAATTTCGCTGTCCTATTCAGAAGCAAATGTTTACAGTTGTAATGAACATTCTTATGCGATAATATGACTATAGCCGTCACTAATATCTAATCTATTCAGATGCTTATCCTGGTAACATAAATAAAATATCATTTATACGGAAAACGAACAGCATTTGATTCCCTATAGGCTTAAATTAATGGACATAACCCAGTATTCGGAATTTCAATAGTATTATTTAAAATATGTATAAATTCTATATATATAATAAGAGAAAACATTAATTTAAATAAAAATTATTAAATAAAAACATTTGCTATAGACAGGTATCAATAAGGTATATAAAAATATTCTTTATGCTATAATAATGACTATAGTTGTGTAATCTATATGTCACAAGATGTCAAGTAGCACATCACAATGGGACGAACTTGACCGCGGTTGCCATGGTAACGGTACCGCAGTCGCGCGAGACGAAACAATGCGTGTGAGTTGACAGGTTGCTCCCCTGACCTAATTATAAGTCATATAAGTAATATTCGGAAAGCGTGAGACCTTTTTGTATCTTTCTCATTTGTATGTATATCCTGTTTTTAAAAAAAGAAAGTCCATTATAGAGTTCCACTTACATTTAAAGATATATATTACAACAAGTAAGTGTAGTTAATTATGATTATTTATAATTCAATACAAAACATCTATATGGATATTAAAATAAAATACTAACAGATTTAAATACTGACTGATATTCACGACTCAGCATGCTATAAAGGCTTTTAAGGTCATAAAAGTATACAATAGCTTGCAGAATAACATATGTAAAGGGGATATCCTTTATGGAATACATATCCACACGTTTTATTTAAATGTCTCTGAATGATCGTCGAATAAAAAACTAATATATTCAATGTCTTTATTGTTCCACTGTCGAACAGTGCGACACGACAAGGGTCTTACATTCTATAAACTACTCGGCACAACTTGGAGCTGGTTTTAGTCTCTAGTTTATGGTTAAGCTGTGAAGCTATAATGCAGTTTACAACATGCTTTAAAGCTTACCTCAAAATATCTTAAGTTTAAAAATCAAGGTCTATAAATTCTCTATTAATTGATAATTGGAAAAAATTACAACGACGAAGCAATCACAAAGTATCAAGACTCGTTAGTAAGATTTAAGACTCGGTTTATAATGCCATAAAATACTCTCCATTTGTATATTGATTTTTTTTATATTAATTTAATACTAATATAATCAAAGCTATGTAATGAAATACTTTAAAAAGAAGTTCAGACGAGACCACTCATCCTTACGGCATTATTTATAGATGTGATTTTTTTATGTTTTTTATTTCGCCAAAATAAAATGCAATCTATATATTTTGTAACTATTAAGTTCACATTAACTGATAAGACGTTTCATAATCTTTAATTGTATATAAACAATTTATTATTACACGCACATTAACAAAACCGTAATGAACAAATCAGTGAGTAGGGCAATAGGCGGCTTTTTCGCTAATAGGAGAAATATCATAGAAACGAGATATACCAGTCACAAACCGATCTCCAACATATATTTTAGTTGCATTTTGTTTTTACAACAAGTTAATTAAAATAACTCACTTTTAATACTGTGAAGGCATTCATGTTCATTCCTACACATTAACACTGCAAAAACGCCTCGGACAGTTTAGCATCGTCTGAGTATGCTGATATTTGAGACAAATAAATCAGTGCCGAGGCATTGTGAGGGACGCTTCGGTTACTGGGAATAATTTCTCTTCCCAATACCCCGGTGTATGTATTATTTTCTATTCTTTATATCTAAACGTAATTTATAATGTTTAATGTATTCATTTCCAGAGATTTTTTGAAAATTGGACAGAACTAATGTTCATATGGACAGGCCAGTTCTCTCAACTCATTAACGGATACCAGACTGGCAAAAAAGCAACTGTGAGATGTAGATCGAAGTTTTACAAGCAATAAATCTTTCTTTACAATTACTCTGTTAATGGTTCTCTATAAATCATTTTTTTGCTTTTGTCATAATCGCTTATATTATTATAATCATATTAAAATTTGACCATAGCTCAGATATGTCGCTAATCGCTTAGATTATAATTTAGATGTATCGCAACGATCACTAAGATATTTATGTAAATGTTGAACAAGCGGAAAGCTAGTCTAGCTGTCTTGCTATCAATCATGTCTAATGTCGGGAACGAACGCCACGGGACGCATATAGCACCAGGATATTTCAGTTATATAGACTCCATTTTAAAATTTGTCTTCCTTATGGATTTAATTTTTACAGTCATCATTTGCAAATACCTAACTTAAAATTATAACAGAAGTGGCAATAGCAATCTAGTGGCTTTTTAAACATTTTATCCCATACCCCTTAATCAACCTATTAAATGTAAAACCTTAAAATACGTAATTAATCTAATTAGATTACGTTCAATTCTCCGATACAAATACTTTCTACTAGTATATTAGAAAATAGGACATCGCTAGAGCGCTCGCGGCATGTTTTGAAAAAGGAACAAAATTAAGCATTGGCTATTGGCTTCCCCTTTATCTTCAGCTGATCGTGGTGCAAGCTGTGTCCATGACCGCAGCGGGCGCAATGACCTTGCCGTTGCGCATTCCTCTTCCCGCCACCCGCGATCCCTTATCTAGGATATATCATAGCAGTATAACGAATAATAGGACAGTATTTAATATCTACGTCATTAGAATGAATGCAGTAATAAAAACGTTTTATAAAGAGTTATTGAATATAAAATAATAATGATGGTTTCTCGCCATAAAGTTAGAGTTCGGATAGCAAAAATAAGGTCAATGATTCTTAAAAGTTGTAGCAAATTACATTTACATTCTATAAATTACTATGGATATTTAAAAACTACATAGAAACTGAAAAAAATATGGTAACTCAAAATGGGTAGTGTTAATAATTCAAAATACTCTGGTCAGTCTTTAGGGCGTTTTATAATCGACATCCGTAATATTTACTGAAATGTTTAAACAGGCAGAAACAAAGCTAAAATAGGTTTGCGGACAAGTTGCGGTTTTGATCAGTAAATATAAGTTAAGCTTCGAAGAATTTCCTTTCACATATACCACTTCAATATTTGTCGTACATACTGAAGAACATAGCTACAGGAAAGTAGGTTATCAACCTCTTTGAGCGCAATGTGAATCAAGCTGTGCATACAAAGAAAATTCACAAGGCATTCCATAAGCTTAGTTCGGAGAGATTCTGTAATAGTTTACTGATTTTGTGTCTACAAAATGTACAATTGAAAAATTAGTATTCCATATCTACGACCATTTTTTTAAATTATTCAAATTCATCCTAGGTAAATTTGGCGAAAAAACACTCGTTACATTGACACGTTAGGACTAAAACACATTTTTTTCATTTCCTTTAAATGTTGTTTCAACCAAAACAACTGTTTTCTAAAAGAAACATTTACATTAATTTTTCTATAGAATAGACGATTTTATATGACATTTAACCACTTAGGTATATGGGTACTTGTATCTAAGAAAATACCAGAGAACCGCTTTTATAATTAATAAAACGTTTCTATGTAACCGTCTGGGTTAATATAACGGTGCGTAGTCTAAATTCTCAGCCAACGAGAATGGGTAAAATCACGTAAAAGCGTTCGGAAATGGTATTACTACCTACACTGTGCGCGATGAGTAATACAAACACATAACTGTCATTACCTTATAAGGTATTTACTGTTTGATCGTAATATTTGCATAGAAGAACGCTCTAAAAGCTAATTTTACACTAATACAATAATGAAATAATTTCCCGATAATTTTGATAAAGAAATCTGAATTCCAATGATTGCAAGAAAGTTATCTATCAAACATAGGGAATTTTGATATCTGCTGACATTTATATCAATTAACATTTTTTTTAATGTTTTATACTAAAATAAAATAATACTATAAATTTGTAAAGACCGCAGTTTGTTGTATAAATAATGTGCTTATAATACAAGCGAGATCTTAAGAGGACCTGGACTTAATTTATAGTTTCAGTTGTAGGTATAAATCTTCCCTTCAAAGAGTATTAACAGAGAAAAGAGTCCCTCCGATTGTTGAGTCAGAGAGCTTCAAGCACGAACATGTTAAAGGACGGGGATATATGTCCACTGTATTTTCTTATTGCAGCACAAAACATTTATTCTATAGTTATATTACTAACCTCGATCTCTCTACAAATATATTTTTGGCCTATAAAACGCTTCTTTGAAATCTATTGCATGAGAAGCGACTTACGGTTTCAAAGAACGTTGACACCACTATCGTGACTCGAACAATATTAAAGTATCTCACCTTTTTGCACGTTTAGAAAACTTCTTGATATCAATTGTCAGCTCTTTATGAAGCTTAATTAACACTTGATGTACCGTACGATTGATATTGGAAAATAATAACAAACACATTGACGTAACAATATAGTAATAAAAACTGTTTTTAATTTACTTATATAGTAGTTAGCGCCTTAATAACTTTGCATAGAATACATTCGAGTAGGTTCAAAAACTATATTCAAACTTTTGCAAGACTATATGGATTTGCTTAAATACATTCAATGCAAAAAGTTTTCATTAACGACGTTGTATGTAAATATTTTGGTTTCCATTCATAACATTTCTGGTGTTTTCATTTTAAGACAAATCATTTAAAAATATAAAGTGCAAAATTTCAAAAGGATTCTAACGTTTGCAGATATACTTAGTCAACACGGTATTTTATTATAAGAAAATTATACTAATAATTTGGTGTTAGGTGTCGTATCAGTATCGTAAAAATATACTCTTATTTTGGACGTTATATAGCATCTTTAAGTTAAGAAAACATTAATTGATATTGCATTTTTGATTATGCAATGCAGCTCAGAACCGGTAGTCAATTGTCAAGTATTATATGACATACCGCAACATACTCATCACATAACCCGATCTTATCATGTACGAGTGTGTGAACTCAAAGATGAATTGATGTAAACCAGTTTCATTACATCAATTATGCTATTCTAGACTAGTTATACAGAAGGTATTTCATTTATATTACAACCGGAAGATTCATTAACCACATTTATTAACTTTTGTCTTATGTTTCCCTAACGTATAAAGATTATAATTAGAATCATTTCGATATACTATATATTATATACATTTACTAAAAAAAGACTTAAAATTTCTCGAAGATTAATATAGTAAACTCTCTGAAATATATATAAACTAGAGTTGCGAGACATTCATCGTATTTTGTCGTTATTCGAATCTGAATCTTGGACAGTAAAAGATGTTTGTTGTCCAACTGATACAGTTTTTGTCTTAGGGGAGACAAACTAAAATCTCATAAATATAAGTTACAAATAATGAAACAAATTTGTATGCAATAAACAGCAAAAGTGAAATAAATTGGAATTGAAGTTTTAAAGTGTTGTAAAAAATACTCGCGGTACATTAATTAAAGCAGCTATACAGTAAACTCTCATTGAACATGTAACATCTACATTTCTATTGAATTTTATCGTGGAAAACTGCATCTCGTCCGTTAATAGATTACCATCATGGGAATGATGCCACTTCTGTGCATAATCATTGCGTGTAATTATGAAAAGTACGACTCTTGTATATAATTTCAACGAGGTCTTATACATTTAAATTGATTATTCTACTATTTTATTACTCAATTCTAATGGGGATTTATGTCAGTGGATCAATTTAAAAATGTACTATATGGTATTCTAGCGTCACTTAATAAATTTTATTTTATTTTATTTTTGTTATGTCATACATTGTAGTATTAATCTGAAATGATGTACATATGAATGTTTACATTTGCGATTATACCGCTTCTTCTTATCTGCTTTATTCTGTCTGTGAAACTATTATTATTTATTTATTTAATATATAAATATACAAGATAATGTCCACGATTGTTTATGGAATTAGAATATAAATAAATAAAGGTTTATAAATATAGTACTAATTAAAATATTTATTTCACCATCAAATGATTGAGTGAGGTGTTATTTATTTCGGAGCAATAAAATTTTCTTTCAAGTAAAGTCATGCGGGTGACAGCTATAACGCTATTAAATGAGTCAACGCTTACAAATTCTATAGATGAAAAAATCTACCATAAAACTTTCTCGCATATGAAGTTCTATCTAGATGTCCTTATTTTAAATCTTGATGAACTACTAAACCTTATCGGCTTACAACATCGAATGCTGACACTTCTATAGGTCCGTTAGATTCTTTTGGCTAACTAACAAATGGACAACATTTAAATGTATTATGCGCTGTAATTGCAAATTAGTGGACACAATGAAGGAAGTATATAATCAATTACGGTTTGAAATTTTTATAATTTATTTGAAGAAGAAATCTATCAAAGTACTAAATGGTAATTATATTTATAATTTTATTTATGAAATATTTGCCAATTCACTGAAACTGATTCAATAGGGTTCCTTTTTAGTACACTTATTGCAATTGTGTGGAATGCGCTCGTTGATGTCTAAAACAAACGCAAACGGGTTTACTCTGCATGCAAAATGGAGGTTATACGATACTATAAATTATAATAATAAGGAAATAATGGATAGTTTTAGAAATATTTACCAAACTTTGTTGGTGAAACTTGCAATTTTCACTACATTTTATAGACAGAAATTAGCTTTACAGTAAACTTTCTTGGTAAAAGAGGGTAATGTCCGTCAGTGCTTGTGAAACAATCGCATAGCGTCGTGATGACTTGACTAGGCTTTTTTGCTGATGGTCATAATCCGAGATGAATGTTGAACAATTTCACAGCCTCAACTGAGAAATACGTGAACAGAGGTGCATTGTAGCTATTTTCTCGTTGGGAAATGCTACCGTTACTGATTGGTTTTTATATAACTGTGCATTGTCACCTAATTCATAGATTATTTTTAATTAAGTGTTGCAAAGCATAAAGTTTAAAAGTATTTTACGTTCAGAATGAAAAAACTTAAGAGGTAAAAACATCTCTATATGCATAGCGGCAGATTATCATGCAATATTGTACACTATACAATATTTGGATCCAATATAATATCAGCAATATATAGGAAACCTTCAAAATATAATATATTTATGTATATCTATAACAGAACCCCAACCCTAGTGTAAAGGGTCATTGACTGCTGCGCACGACGCCGCAATTATTATGTAACTACTATCTATCGCGAGATATTGCAGTTTCTTGGTACTCTTATTCTTAATTGAAGTTTAAACCGAGCATTCCAGAACTTATTTCTAAAGTCGAAGTCATGAAAGCAATCTGAATGCAGTCCGTTTTAATTAAAGCTTAGAATTCCATGTAGGTTTGAAACATTTGAATAAAGGATTGTTGATTGTCGATTAAAGCAGTTCAAATTGTAAAACAAATGAAATTGTTGACTCCAGCTTTTAAGTGGTTTGCAGCTTATACCTTGTGGTCGATAAACTTGATTTCAAAAATGTAATATACTGGGTAGCGCAAAAGTAAAGTCCCTATTTGGTTCACCTATAACATTTTTTCTAAATTAGAAAACTAGATTTAGGTTTTTTAAATGTATATTTGTGTTATTAAATTTTATACAAGTTTATGTGTAGTATATATTATAAAAAATATAATTTGGTATACATATATTTAATATCTCACTTTTACAGTGTATATCATATAATTATATATTTGGTTTTAATAGTGGAAAAAGAAAGAAAGGATTCATAAGATATAAGGAACAATTGTTTCACTTTACACTGTATAAATATTAACGTGAGCTTGTTTGAGCTTTTATTAATGCTAACACCGCTCATCCGGTTTTGATGAACTTTGATGTGCCGCATATTTTATTCCTTCTTTATATGAAATAAGTAATACAATAAATCATTTTCACATATCCGCATTGTTTCTTAAATTCTATGTGACTGCGGATAACTACGGTCCACTAAACAGATGAAAGATAAAAAAATATGCGGTCGCTTCTGCCACAAGGCGGGTTTCGAATTACAAGGAACAAACGCGTAGTTATGCGATCTGGATAAAAACGTCTACTAAACAAGTGGACCGTGTCTGTGGATAGGACTATAAAGAATGATAACGCCATCTTAAAAATAAAATGTTCTAAGCTAAAATAATAATAAAATAAGCTTTGATGCCTATACATTAGATGGCCTTGCACTGAAAGCTTCCGCTTTTTCTCTTATTTTGTAAGTCTCCACAACTATTCTCTGGGTTAAAATTTTAAATGAAAGAAGAAATTTTGTGACATATTATTACTTGTTACTTCTTGATCCGACGTCTGGTCAATTTTATAATAATAGATTCAACCATAGGAAGGTGGGCAAACTATACAGGTTTTAAAGCTTCAATTTGTCGTTTTTCCGAAAATAGATTTGGTATCAACATTTTAAAAAGTTTATTTAAAGTAAAACCTTTCAATGAAATGCAAACAAAACTTTAAATGCATGTGTGTGCAATGCAACACACGCCCAGCCACTCATCGATTAAATACCGTGTCTAAAGAGATTTACATTGCATTAAAACATCAATAAAAAAATATTCGAGCTACTGACACTATCTAACGTGTGTGGTATAATATCTATTAATGACAAGATGGACGAAAAAATTAACTCGTAGATAAGGCTGGACAGTAAGAAAGTCACTTCATAGATTATGCAAATATGAAAGGGAATCAAAATGACAACAAATAAGTTTTTAATACGGAATTAGTTATTTGGTCTATCTATTTGGTTATCAAATATATTAAGTCTATATATGATTATTGGATTTGTTTGTTTCCGTTAGGTTAGGTAAACGCATGTGTATTTAGCCACGTGATTTTTAAATAAGATTGAAAGGTACGTTGCTTAACTATCGTCTATAGTTGGCTGATTATTTACCGGTTGCACCTCAATTTATTAACTTAACTTTCTAAGCGTCAAAAGAGCGACGCGGTCCAGATGAAACTAGACTAAAGTGTAGTCCAAGTACATTCGCTGGAGGCAGCACCGACACCATTCTCAAGACTCATTACGCATCACTGCACGCATCATGCCGTCACACTTCCTGAAGGTCTACGATCTCTAATCACAAGTTCAAGTGAGTAATAAGCTTAAATATTTACTAACACTCACGCTCACATGCGTAGATCCAATTTTCACTTGAGATATTTTAGCTTAACGCCATTCATAACAATCCTACTCGATAAACGACATAATCTCAAAACAAGAATTGTAACTTAAAAGAAAATAAATCTTCCAACCTTAAACCAAATAAAAAAATCAGGATTAAATTAATTATTGATCAAACAAATTGAGTTAATTAATTTAATTAATCGTATAGTAAAAATATAATTCTTATTTGTTTGTAATGATCTTAAATTCAAAAAATTACTGTTAGATACACCCAATGGTATTCAAACTCCATAAAAAGTGTAATAATAAAATCAAATGCGGCACTAGAAAACGAAGTTATAGAAAAAGCATCTTAATCATTCCCTTTTTATTCCGGTCTTATCAAAAAGAAGTAACCTGGATTATCTTTAACAAAAACCATTTATAGTTTCTAAAGCCTCAAGAGTCAAGACATTGTACGTGGCGGTAATGCGGCATGCACCGTGCGCGTAGGCCATACTTTCCCCCGACCCAGTGCCCTCTCTACCGACCTACAATCTTACAATTCCGTAATGTCTCAGATTTTATTTGTAATATACTTACACGTACTGTTTACAGTTACATCTAATAATCTCAAAGATAGTCCGGTGTCATGGTAATTGATACCGATTACCGGCCAGCGTGTCTAACTGAAGACGTGAAAGTATGTCTGATAATTTAAATGGCAGGTATACGAGAGGTTTGTTACTGAGTTGAACAGAAGCCAGGACGGTTGCTGAGGAAGGCCCTCTGTACCACCGGAGTTCCTTAGCACAGCAACATACGAGAGGGCAAAGTATATATCATTGAAGGTGAAAATAGAGAGGCATCACTCGATCCTCTCACGCCATGTCCTAATATTTTTTTTTATACCATATACTGTAAATCATATACCAGTTTTTATTAAATTTATATTTAAAAATAAACAATATCTGAGGTTGTATCCTTTTTTCCACAAAAACGCCCAATCAATATTTATCCGAAAAACAGTCAACGAACTTTTAAAAACCAGATTTGGTATGATGTTTAAAATTTCCTAATCCCTAAAAGAGTAATGACTCCATACCTTTTAAAGACAAACTTTATGAAACTTTTGTTTACACAAATATCGCATGTAAAATCACAGATTCAACACATTAACTGATTATAACACTGTCCTTAGTAGATAATGCAAATACTGTTTGATCTCGATTCAACTTTGTAATTTAACTAACTACTTCATTATCTTGATTTCTGTAATTTAAAAGTCCTTGGAGAAGGACAGGTTAAACAAAAATGGTATATTAAGTATGAGATAGATAGTTTAGGTGGATATAAAATAAAAACAATATTTAAACTTCTTTAAATTAAAAAAGTCACTCGTATTAATTTACCGTTAGTTCGCTTCTTTAATCCATAAAAGTAATGGATGAGGTTAACATTTATAAAGGAAATAGAGACTTAACATCATTCGAAGCACGGATATGCAGAATGAAGAAAATGTCCCAGCACCTCGCGTGATTATAATTGGATTCAACGAGCAAATCATTCAATTACTGCGATACATTTATGATATCCTGAGAATAGCTATCGTGTAACAGACTGTTTATATTCACATCAGATTATGCAAGGAACCTTGAAAAATAGAAAATACTTATTCAATTTCTTTTAGACTCGTTTAGGCTGTATGTTTTTTCTTAAAAATATAATTTAATCAGAATATTTTGTTATATTAGAGCACAATCTATTTTGTGATTTTATTTTGAAACTGACAAAAGTTCTATTAGCCTCAAGGGTCTGTATATATTTTCTGCTGACTGATGCACACTATAAGACGCATTCTTATGAAACATAATCAAATAGATAAGACCATTGAACTATAATTAAATAACCTGTTTTCGTTGAAAGGTCCTAGTGGTCAAAGTCCTTAACCTGTATATTATTTGCGCATATTTATTTACAGCTTGAAATGTGATTGATTTTATTCATCAACATTAAATAGATTAATGAAAAATCATTCGAGATTTTTAGTATCAATAAATAACTCACTTTCCGAATAGCTTTACATTATTTTCCCACAAAAAATTGATTCTCTATAGAAGAAACTGTGAATTCAGTAAGTCAAGAATTATCATTCATGAAAATTCAACACTCACAAAGGAAAGTTACAACTATATGAATGTGACCAAAAATGCAAATAACCTTTTTTATTTAAACTTTGAAGTCAATATTTTAAAGATCACTATTGTCAAGAACACAACTTTCACTTGTAGTTCACGTGAATATTTGAAGATAATCTATTGCCAACCTATCATCATTTGTATTATGCAAAACTTTGTTTGTTACGCTTTTAAACTTGACGGATGAAACTTTGGTATTTTTACGACAACGTCGACATACTCATTGATGACAATTTCTTTCAATTCGATTTTCGTAGTTCCGCGACTTCTACCAAGTATCGTACTCGTATCAATCGACCTAAGAAGGCATAAAATTAAATCATGTTATCAAACTGAGTTTCTTTTTTCTGTAAAAAGAGCTGGAACGTGGCAACAAGTTGCGTCAGCATGTACGGTAACTCTTCGTATGTAAGCGTTCCTTTATCCATTCATTGAATTAATATATTTCTTACATAAGAATTATCCAATTATAATATTTGATTTTATGATTATAAAATCTAATAAGTATCTATTGTAATAAATAAACTATTCGATTCGATTCAAGATTTCGCACCCTTAGAATTATAGTGACCTAATCCAAAAATATAAATTTTTGGTAAACGTGAAATAAAGATTTGTACACTAGAGTATTTTGTAAATAATTCAGGTTATTTTAATGATATTTAATAAAAAAATACAAAATTTATTTGAATTAGCTAGTTAAGTTATTCATCTATATGTTTTATCAGGAAATAAAATAAAAGATTCAAAAAATTTTTTTTTTAATATTAAAAAAAAGTTGTCGTAATTAAGTCTTTGTAATATTAAAGCCACTATTTTTTTAAAAGACCCTTTATTATATAGGTCTCTGTATTTTTGAAAATTCACGAAAAATCTTGAATTATTCCTTAGTATGTCACTCTATTAATGAATTTAAGACAATTTTTAGGGTTTGCGTTTACAAAAAAACCATGGAATATAGTAAAAAAAGGTTTATTAGAAAGTAAATATTAAATAGTTAGTCAAGACATTATTAGGTTATAATAACCATAGAAATCTTTAATCACTTTTATACATCGCTGGTTGGAAAACTAAAAAAATAAAAGATAATTTCTAAACTTCAAAATACTTAATTTAAACTTAAAAGCTAGAAGCTAGCTTATAATTGCTTAAAATAAAATACATTGATCCTTCAACTTAAGTAATCCTTCAGTACTGCCTGTATACCTAATATATTCTTCTTATTAGTACATTCTTAAAACCATCAGTCTAATAAAATTGTAAGGAAGCATTAATTGAGAATGACACGATTTTATTAATTGCAAATAATTAATAAAATCTGTTTACAGAAAAAACGTAATTCAATATCTATTAATATAAACTTTGAAAAACATAAATAAATTTTCGAATCTAAATTTTCATAAGAACTAGGAATTAAGTTTTTATTAATGAGATCACGTAAATCAGTTTTTTTACGGTATTAATTCTTATCTTTCTAATATACTTTGGTTACTGTTATCTCATTTATTGAGTCCATTTTCTTTCGTTTGTTTCTCAAATACCACATTATAACTATAAACATAACAAATTCTTTTTGAGAGAATGAAATTTTATAGCAAAAGACAAATGGTTCTATTTAAAATAAATTAGACTCTCATTGTTCCACAAAAATTATGTTTGTTTTCATTTCATTAAAATTATACCCCCATTTATCTTGTAAAATCTTTAAATCTATAAAAAAATATACGTCAGTTCCTTCACAATAAAAGGTTTACCAATTCTTACGAGAGTTCTTAATTAAGTAAATATTGGTAAGGTGCTAAATGGGTCCAGACTTCTTACTTCTTTTAATCTCCTTTTCAATTAGACTATGCACTTATCCCTTTTATTTTGTATGGCTCCTCACTAAATATTTATGAGTCATAGTGTGAATATTTTCGAATTTTGGTAAAGCATAAGAATATAATGATGTAATATAATTGTTTTTATTTTGTCTACAACAATTATCATAATAAAAAGTGATGTGAAGGGTTTTGTTAGATTCTGCTCATTTAAACTTTGTAATAATCCAAAGTACCTGACTAATTATTACACCTCTTTTTCCTTGAACCTCTCCTGAAATAGCAATAAACATTGTCATAAGCCCCTATCTCACAGTTTCGTTCTTTCTACGCTTATTTACTTCTTCTGATTTCTTCATCATTTCCACAATGGTAAAATTAATTCATTCAATTCAGCTTAGATTTATAAAAAAAGATAATGTTTCTTCAGTGGGACACTGCATAGCAGCCTGCAAATCATAGACCGCGCAAATATTTGTCTCGTCAATATTCTGACGATTTTTTGTTGACGACACAACTCTATTTTCTTAGTTGTTCTTCGTATTTTTCTTGAATTTCTATTTTTCGAGTGGAGTTTGCTAGTTCATAATCTAAACACAAGTTACACCTATCTTTTTTTGGTTGAAATTTGAAATCTTTGTTAAAGATTGATGATTCCTTGAAGATGCTTCCATTTTGATGAATTTCGAGTAGTTTTCCTTGATTTCCTAGCATTCATCGTTTGTACCTAAAATTGTTGAAATATAAATTATAGTTAAATTAAGTTAGTAGTAGTTTGTATGTAGTTGTATATGAAATGCCGAAGTTACATAAAGTGTTAAATTGAAATTATTTATGAAGTATCAGAATCAATAAAGCCTATAAACACCTCAATTATGATTGTATTGAAAAGAGTCCTCTGCTCATAATCTGGAACGATATATTGGCAATTCTGCATTACCGAAGAACTTTTGGGATATTACTTTGTTTTTCAGGCGTATCCTCAATAATTCTAATTTGAAGACTCGTAGTTGCAAGTGTCTCATGGAAATTGTTGATGAATTACATGGCATAAGTCTTTCTTTATTAATGTTATTGTGATTTTTTGTATTGTTTTTTAGTATTTATAAAATGTAATCAGCACGCCTCTTCATTTCGCGGTAATATTTCCCCCTTATTTAGTTATTATTTATTTAAATACTAAGGGCTGAAAATCTGTAATGTTGTTAAGTCTTGACTTGTTAAGTCATAATTAGAAAGACAATATCAAAATAGTTTAATATATGCAGACCCATATCTAAAGAATTCATAAATAAACAATCTAAATATTGTTAGAGGGACACAATAATTAATAAGTTTCAATCATAACCCTTGTTTTCGTAACTAAAGAGACCAAATTAGTAATGGGTCTTTAATATCAAAGATTTTTCAATCAAAGAAGGTCTCAAGGACAAATAAGTCACAGTTTTCTCAAGAAAGTAGAGTAAAGTATAGACTCAACTACGTAAGAGGTCTTTATTTTATTGAAAAGTATTGTTTGTACTTACCTTTACATTTAATTCTGTAACGCCCTTTTTCGGATGAAGTCGCTATAAAACCAAACACACATAAACCTGCTCAACACACTAACGACACTATACTGCTTGAGTCACTCTCAAACCGAATAAACGCGGAGAGTGGAGGAGAATGAAAGAGACCGAAGTATACGATATGACGCTCTCTATGCCAAAATCGGTCGGTGTTTTAATAAGAATTGATAAAGATAGTCATTTTAGGTCCTTTCCTGACATAAAGTCAAAATCATAATTTTTTTAATTAGGTCCCTATAATTCTAAAGGTGCGATTTGCTCTAATATCTATTCGTAATTGTCTGTAATTTTCACATAGCTGCGTCTAATGGATTCAATATCAAATTGAACGTGTTACATCCGATCGCGTCTTCACACTGACCTACATAACTTATGAATAAACGTGAAAGTGTACGGCCATACGCCGACCCGACAGCCTCAAAGGATTTACTTTTCATTGTGATAACCCGCTACTGAATCACAATACTTTTCTCTTATAATGTTAACACAATTTATACTATAAGTTTATTTATATACTAGGTTATCTGAAACAATAACTCTAAATCTAATGTAACCACTACAATAGCATGTCATGTTCCTTAAGTTTAAAGATATTAAAACTCATACTATGTTTAATAAGATAATAAATTTACTCTGAACTAAATTTCCCACTGATTAAAACTTCCTAAGTCTAAAATCCCCATCAGCACCTCCTTTGGAAATTAAACATGAAATAAACTATCAGATATTTTATCAAATCATTAAAATGAATGTAAATAAAATTTTGTAGATAAATATAGTTATGTAGGGCAATGAATTATTCGGGGGTAACGTACACGGTCAAGGCCAATGCGCAAAAACTCCGCAGGTTATGCGCCCACACATCATTATTCTCTTGTACGTTTTTTGCATATATGAGACCATTGATTTAATTATCAATGATAATATCTGATTGATGTGCTGCATTGTGAGGATAAGTGGACTCTAAACAAGCTGACAGATAAATCAAAATATAGCTTATAGATTTATTAGCAAATTCATATGCAATTTTTATTAACTTTGTCCTGAATTACTATGTATACATTATAATTTATAACTCAGATATATAACATAATATGTTACATATCTGAGTTTATATTTTACACGTAAAAGGTACAGAATGTAATTAAAAATTTAATAGCAAGTATCCTGGGCGAGCGCTCCAAACGAGTTTCAAACCAGAATTAGACTCGTCTTTAGGCATCTTAAACTCCAATTACTATTTTGATTTTTTTATATACATTACCTTAAGTAGAACTTTAACGACATAATTATTGGTTTATTTAGATTTGCAATATACTTCATTTTTTTAAATGCAACTGTTATCTATGAATAATTGAACAACCTACAAATAGTACCGCATTAACCTGTACCTGTTGCTTTAATTTTTATTTTAGTTACATAAAACATATTTTTTAACCTTACGAAATATGGAAAAAATTACTGGAAGAATCAGATAGAGAATTCAAACGTATGTGATCTCTTATCTATTTTTTCTTTAAACTAAACATATTTAGAAGGACACAATAAGAACCAAAAAATCTACTAATCGTAGGTAAACGTAACTTATTACCTTGTTCGGGAAAAACTTAAAAGAAATATAAAACTGTAGATGATTAAGATAACGATCATTCAAGTAAATGATACTGATGTATAAAAACATAATAATTCAAACGATCATCACGAAATACATCTAACTAAAAATGATTTGAATCTCTAAATCTAATTTTAAACTGATAACTTACTTTAACCACGAGGGCATTAATCTAAAGGTGATGTATGGTAATTACGTTTTCTGGAATAAAGATATTGACAGACTAATTCAAAGAAACCTATACAGCTAATTGTGTTTCGTACTTTCCCTGAGTGAAGTAATTTCAGTAAATTTTCTATGATTACTTGAAACAAAAAAGCACTAATCATCAATCGGAGCGGAATAACTCACACGAGTAATGGGGTAAGGGACGGAGATGTAATTCGCTAGTAATGACCGTAATCATTTCACCATCTTCCATAGCGTTTACGCTTCGGTCTTAAGACACGGTCAATCGTGCGAATGGTTGCAGCGTTGCACTTTAGGACCTACAATTGTCTGCAATTACGTGCCCACAGCAGATTAGGACTTATCTTATTATTTCTGTCACTTCCGTCACTTAGTATCTAAGTAGTCGGGAGGGGCGTCATTGAAATATTTTGAAAGCATTTTGAGTCAATTTGGTCGTGACTATCGGTCTGACTTTTCACAAAGCTGACTTTTTGGTTATTCTTAAGCTAAGTTAAAAGAGCATCAAATTTTTGTATAAACCCTGTTGCATACTCCCTTAAAAAGATGATATAGCCTGATAACATCCGTGCTATCAAATCAAAAGAGTCTATAAAAAATGTTTAATAACTCAGATGTAATTAAGGTAATAGACATTCAATGTTTATTAACATCTCGTTAATATAGTTTTTGCGACAGAGCCTTGTTGGGCAAAAAGTAGTCTAATCACTATTGCTTCCTATGGGTTACGTGAGTGCAACTAGTTTTCATTACTTTTCCTAGATCAAATTCCAAAATTGGAGATGTGACTAATTAATGTTAATTGTAAAAGATGGATGTTTATATATATACAAGCATATGATATATATTGTTACATAAAATATTTAAAATTCCCTTAAAAATATTAATTATATTATAGGTATATAATTTTAAATTGTTTTATAATACATTTGACATACCTATAAACGCAGCACCTAAAATAGACCGTAGAGTGTCAAGTTTGACGTCACTTTAACAGTGTTCCAGGATACCTAAGCACTCGACGCGAACCGAAAACAGGTACTTTATTCGACACTAAGAGACGGGCGCGCAGACACGGGGCACGCCAAAGCGTCTCAAACGGAATGAAATGGTGAAGAAGACGCCACCGTCTTATATAGACGTGACCGTAACCTGACGCCGAATAACGGACTCCTATGCTTGAGGACGGCGCTTGAGCCACGGAAATAACGTCCGTAGTGCGCAGACGCAACGCTTTTCCAACCCTTTTCATGGCGGTCGAATAGCGAAATCATCTAATTTGACTAGAAGTTTACGAAAGCAATAAACTTAAATCAAAATTTATAAATAGTTAGTGTAACCACCTTCGTAGAGGTGGTATAATAACATGCATCGTCATGGTTCCTCGTTCTTCATTGTTTTTGATTGGCAAGTGTTTATTCATATTTTATATTTTGTTGAAATATGGTAAAGTCCAACGTTACGTCTTTTATTTAGCTCTTAGTCCAAGGGAATTAAAAACATTAAAACAAGTATACCTAAGCTTTTCTTCTCTATTCAGCAATAAGATTTTATATATAAAAAACATTATAGATTATGTAAAATTACTGCTATATGGATGGTAGAACTCTAAAATAAATAAACTGCAAACAAAATTCCATCAAAACTAAAAGCTTTGTGTGAAGATGCTCAAATGTATCCAACCGCATTGCACAAAAAAGAAGAAAAGCTACAAGACTGTAATATTAAGTTTGTAATTTTTTAAAAACTGAAATCATTATTAGAAAGTAAAATAATAGCGGTCAAGTTATCAGTAGCTTTTTGCAAATTATTATAGGTCAGCTTTCATCTTGAGAATTAGCCCTGTTTTTGTTGTTGCATTCTTAATTGACAAAATAAATACGCTCATAAATATTTTATTAGTAATTGAGTTTTACTTCCAAGGACACTGCACAAATACTAAACTTTAGAAATTTATAATTTAAATACATGACATTTTTTCAAATAAATGACATGACAAAATTAGCAAATAGCACATACATATCTTAACTTTCAGTGGATGTAATTAATCTGGCGTATTTGAATCTATAAACGATTTTCTATGAAGCTCGTACATTGCAAGAACTCATATCATGTGGAGTTCATACAACAAATGCAGTGCCAGAAGTCACTGCTCCTATACACGTGAATTATCTATATCACATAGAAGACATTAGACTTAGAACAGTAAAAACAACAATAAAACATGAGAACAATGACACGTACATTTTTAAACGTCCCTGTGCTTTCCCAAAGAGGATTTAAGGCCAAGTCTACTATCGTAGTGAAAGTTAATATGTCATGTAATTCGCGTTGTCACTCATTTAAGAGATGAAACTTCAAATCACTCCGAGCACGACAGAACTCGATTTATTTTTATTGACTAGAGATTCAATTACTGAGGTTTGAAATAATTACCCACTATTTTGCCGACGGCTTCATTTAAGAAATAAAATGTAATGATGGTTGCACATTAAATGATACCTCCCGGGTCTAATCCACAGTGCCAACGAAATGAAGTTAACGTTTGTAGGATAAATGATAATGTATTATTCTATTATTTTGTAATTAAATTATTCAGAATACGTAGTTTATATTGCGTTCTTCAGCATTGTTACTAATATAATCTTAAACTAAATTAATAAAATATATAATTAATAACTTTAAACACTTTGCATAATATACCTGTATAAAAATGTCAATTGCTAGCATTCGTGAAAGGTTATTTTAATGGCCATCAGCCAATATAATATGATTAATTCAACTTTAAGTAAGTGTTTATTTTCTTCTACAACTTATAAATTGTTATTTAATCGTGTTATTTTTTATGAATAATGTAGGTTAATACAAACTTTATCCATTAAGGCGAGATGGATATGCTATTATTAGTGTGATTGCGTCTCTTGATCTCATATTATTGATCATTAGGGTTGACGCTTCCTCTTAAGAGCTAAATACTAAAGCTATGAATAAAAGAGTAGTATAAATTTATAACAACACCCGTGAGAGATCATCCAGTATCGAGCGTACAATTATTATTTATCTATACTTATTGTAAAACTACATACGGAAATAAAACAGGCTTTACAATAATATCTTTTATTTATTAGAATCAATCTTGTGGAAAATATTATTGTTGTATTAAGAAGAAATACCTTTTCCGGAATTTATGTAGGCATTTTTGAATAAATTCTGAAATGCCATGATCTGTTACCGATATTATTTTTGCGAAAAAAACAAATACGCGGTGATGTTGGCATGGACTGAATCAACCTTTAAACTCATTAATCATATCGATCTATATCATTATATCAAATTAGCGCTCGATCTGCCAGTTTAAATCTTAACATAATCCGTTGACTTGGCTGTTTCACTTCTTTTTCGCGCCTTTTATTTGTTTGTAGATGTTTTGTTCGAAAATCGAATTGCGTTCTCTCTAGTCAAACTAGGTCGTGAACACTGATAATAAGTACTTTTACTTTGAGAGATTGATTATTAATTTTATTTTGCATTGACTTGCACATTTACACATTACCAATATGTAGCGTGACCATGTTATTAAACTGTAAATGATAGTACCTTTAAAGTGAGTATCAATTGTACTAGTTTCATTTGAAATCGACTACGCATTTTAATAAAAGGAATATCAATCTAAATTTTTGAGGTTTATGTTTTATATAAAACGATAGAAATTCACTTTTCTTTAGTAATAAGTATTATCTGCTTATTGCCATTTAAACTTTAGTCTGAATTATGGTTTAAGGTTTTCAATTGATCATAAAATCAATAATTATAGTAGAAATGCGAAAGTAAGTCTGTCTCTTTTAAATTGAATGGAGGAAATAGAGAGATAGTCTGAACGACTGACGAGCGAAAAATAGTTTGAAAGAGCAATTAAGAAATAACGTAATTTGAAACCTAGTAGCTTTAGATTTTTCGTGTTTAATTACAGATATACAACATTTAAAAATAACTTAATACTATATTTGCTGTACAATATTGTTAATACAGCCGACCTGATATGTATAGCCGCCTTATATTAACTTAATTATCCATTTAAGATTATAATGTGACCACATTACCACAAAATAAATATCATCTAATGACCCTAACGTAAAGTTTCCTCCGCTTTAATTCAAATGACATGTTTAGCAGATAGCAAGTATACTTAATCGTCGACTAACGGTGGCAACCGTAACGCGTACCACGGACCACGAGCGCTAAATTTGCCGAAACACCGTGATCAGAAACGGGAAATACTATAATAACTCAAACGTATTTAACCTAAATCGGTGGTTTACTACAACGATTTCAGCATATAAATACTAATACTTCGGCAGGTCAATACATAGATGTTGATCATTTAAATATAAAAGGAATATTTTTGACAAATATAAGCACAACTCTGATTTCTTTAGAAAATCCATTAGATTCAAAACAATATATAGTAAATAAACAAGAAAACAAGCTCTTAAGTACGCTTCTTAATTCTATTTAACTAGAACCTATCATCTTAATATCACATATGCACATTATGTCTATCTAACGAACTTTAATTCGTAGTGCAAAAATTTTATCGTACGCTAACACTGATCCTAAATCCATAAGTAAAGTGTAATAGTTATTTATTTTGCTCTTATATATACCGTTTAAATATGTTAGCTTTATTTCCACGGCTGGGCGGATACCATCAAATCAATCCTTGTAATTTAACTCTAAACTTTAGCTTACAACATGTAATTTAACTTTGAAGTGAATTTTCACACTTGTGAGTTTTAATAACATGTGAACTTTACACTTGTTAATTTGAAATATAGGTTGAATACAAAATATAAATATTTTATTCTATACTATTGGTATATAACCAAAAATTTTGACACCAAACCCATTTACAATGGACACGCCACTCGGTATTGCCAAAAGTGAAATTCATGAATCGCTCAAGTTCAGTCTTTTTGCTACGCATTGTCTTGGTGTATCATTTACACCTCCAACCAATAAGTTAATTAGAATCCTTAAAAATGCTGTCTTCTTCACTAGTGTTTCGTTTGTTATTCTCCACGCGAGCTCAGATGCAGTTAATATAGGGCTTACACCTTTTACAGTTGAGAATATCGTACCACTTTTGCACACACAATGTTATGCAATACTTAGTAAGTTTAAATTAAGCTTTTGTCCTTATATCATTTATGTATATTAACAAACATAAATAAATAATACACAAACATGATTATAAATTAGATTTACTTACGATATTTTTTATTAGTTGCATGCATTTTCACAAATATTCCATCTGTGATCACAATGAATCGTTTTGTATTTGTATTATTATACATCTGATTACAATTTTCAGATTGTAACCAAACCAAGGATGCATCAATCGTTTAAAATATCTGTATCATAACTGAATCAATAAAAATGTGATAGTTACCCTAATATATAATTCTAGGTGCTGTAAAGGCGACTGTATTATGGTATAAGAAAACTGTGTTTCAAAAGTTGCTGACGGAACTAGCTGAAATCTGGCCTGTGCCTCCATTGCCGGTTGAAAATCAAAGGATCAAAGACAAAAATTTGAGTACACTGCGTAGAGTTCATATCTGTCAGTAACATTTTTAGAAAACTATCTTTAAATAAACGTTATGCCAACACACCAGTTCTTGTTTTCTAGACGAATTTCTCAAGATTTGCCATTAGAGACCTACAAAATACACACACTTTTTTCACTAAAAAATCTTTTTAAAAGAACAATAAATTATTCTAGGGTACTTCGTAGTTAACCTGGTTGGAGTGTGGGTTTATAATCTGACACCGATATGTAAGCACTACTACCGCCGCTATAATGGTGAAGAATCCCATATCGGTACCATTTGGTCATCCTGGTATCCTTTTGACAAAACGCAACCAATTCCACATTTCTTTGTTTACCTTTTTGAAATTTTAATGGGTATGTATTAAAAGTTATATAGCTTAAGTGAAGTAATGTATAATAGAAATTTTACTAATTGTGCATAGTAGTTTTTTCATATTTTCAATACATTTTTAAAACAACAAACCTAAAATCTAGACCAAAAATTAAAAAGATCTATCAATTTCTTAACGACAAGTTGTAAACGAAAACTCAGTGTTCTTAATTTAATTCTTGGAATAAAAATGTCCATTAAAATATTTTTGTAAGAGTTTTCGTTCTACTTTCTTTATTAATAATTATTGGTTCTTCTCTTTTTATCGAAATTGTAGGTTAAGGCGATATTATACGATTAACACGTTTAAATGTTGAAGTTTCTTTCTATACTTATTCTTTATAACATTAGCTGTTATTCTTATCGCTTATCTTCAGGCTGATGCACATTTATATTCAAGAAATGTATTTCATTATATGAAATGTGTTTTTTGAATATTTTAAAATACTCAGTATAATATAAATTTCAAACTTTTTAACACCATCAGTAAATTAAATCTTTTTCGAAGATATGATACGTGAATTTTGCTTTTAATATATATTTTAAATAAAGTACACTAAACTCAACCAGGCCAAAAAGTTATTTAAATAATTCTTAGGCAATATAAGCCATCACAGTTGACATCAGAGATAGGTACTTTACCTAGAAATTGAAATTATTAAAAAACACATTAATATATATTATATATATAAACCAAAGTAACATAAAATCTGCGCTATCAAACGCTTTAACTTTCAGGTCAAGTATGTGTATGGATAACATTGAGTACAGATTTACTATTTTCGGGAATGGCAAGCCACATAGTACTGTTACTACGTTTTCTTCAAAGCCAACTTAAATCACTAACTGTTTCCTATAAAACAGAGGATAAATATTATCAAGAAGTGGTAAATTGTATAAAACTTCACCAACGATTGATAAGGTTTGTTCGCCAGTGTGTTGTGTGGCTATTGAGCCAATATAAAAAATATTTTCTTGAGACCTAACTTGAGAATATCAGACATGTCCTGCAAAATACAAGTAACTCGTAAATGGATTTATAAGACTGCCATTATCTGTTTATAAGGTGGCTATTACATTAATTAACATTCTATTCAATAACTGTTTTAATTACATTTTAGATACTGTTTTGACATCGGGGAAGCATTTTCTTTCGTCAATTTAGTGAATGTTGTACTGAGTTCAATAAATATGTGCTGTGTTGCTTTTACCATATTGGTGAGTATTCATAGAAATAACCGTAAAATGCTCACACACATAGGAAAAAACAAACCTATTATTTCTATTGTAACCAGCATGATCCACATTGCCTCGTATAATGCAAAGCAATGGCAATTTGAGTCTCACGTAAAAGAATATCAAAAAGATAGTTGGAATAGACAAAGACGTAGATGATTCGCCTTTGATGTCCTCTAACAATCGAATTGAAAGGATCTCTGGATTATAAACATTAAACGTGACCAATACCCACAGAAGTCTTGTAACGGATGTAGCGGACGTTGCTAGACAATTAGGATCCAATTAATAACAACGCAAATTTTACATGCTTCAATGATTCCAGGTTCTGGACCCTTTTCTAGCAATTAGCAACAAACTTTTCTTTGTTTCGGCTCTGCTTCAAGTGGGTATACTGTGCTGGTATGGACAAAATATAATTCTTGCGGTTTGTATAATCTTCTGAAACACTCCAAGTCCAACCTATTTGCCATTGACACTATGAAATTATGATCTTTCAGAACTCAAATATATCAACAGCAGCATACAATAGTGAATGGTATGAAATGACTCCACGATGTAGGCGTGCCCTACTCTTAATGATACAACGGTAAGCTAACTGAATTATTTAATGGGTAAAAAAAGTTAAATATTATTATTATTTAAGGTATGCGTATTTGCTGTCGATTTTGCTTAAATAATTGGGCTACTTTATTTTATATTTTTTTGCAGAACACAAAAACCCATTGGATTCACAGCTATGAATTTTACATATATATCCCTATCAACGTATGCAGCGGTACGTATACTTAAATTAGAGCATTAACATTTCTCACATTGAAACAATGCAGTATCATATTATACCGATTGTTTGCATCGATCGATGACAATTGTGAAGAAGACAACAAAAACAAGAAGTGTCCTAAATTTTGAAACACACGCTTAGCTACGTAGCGAGCTTGGCTTAGCTGGACTTGCGATGACAATGCACCAAATTTCGCAGTTAAAATCACAGCGATCTTCTCATACGTATTTCAATTATTCCCACATTTACTAAAATATCAAAATTAAGCAGTGCACCGTGAACAGAGGACAACACTATTCAAGAATAGTACTAGTCGGGATTTAGTTTTGTTTAGGTCATATCTTTGCCGATTGCTGTCAGCGAAGCAAACTAACAAACGGATCTCTATACCGAATATTTTCATTGTGCAACAATATAAGCATCAAAATCTAAAAACCCTCGCGGTTTTTCATTCAAATTTATGTTTTTCTTTTCCAGATAATGATCCGAGCTTATTCCTATTTCACCTTACTCTATACTCTGTACGATAAAAACAAAGGGTAATAAACGAATCATTTTTTTCAAGAGTGGTAAAAATCTTACAAGGATATAACTGATTTGCCCCCTGTGAATTTGCGACCTACAAGAACCTATAATATAAATTTAAGTTGTCAAACTTCAATTGTTTATGTTCTATCAAAACACTAAGAAATACATGGAAATATTAATCGTAGTATAATCTACTAAACTAAATGTTTAAGCAAATTCTATTGACAGCTGTGCCATTAGATATAGAAATTCACCCACCCTTGATATTATGTCGGAAAATAGAGATTAAAATAATAATATGCAAATAGAAAGAAAACTTCTTTATAGTTCCAATCGATTAATATTAAAAGCAAACAATGTATGGAAATAGCAGTTTTGTAACACCTTGTTTTAATTATCGAGGCGTGACCTGCCAATCAAAACAGCTTTCTATAAACTTCGGGCGAGCTTATTCTTAATTATTCAAAGGTTTTGGTAACATATAAAAGAGGTTTCCTTTCAATTTAATTGCAACGTAGAATTTGTAAACAATAAATAACATTTAAAATGGAAAACGACAAGCTTGCGAAACAAGAAATAAAAGACTCGCTAAAGCTTTGTAATGCTGTATTAAAACTTCTTGGCTTTACATTAGACAAACCTGCAACGGTATCCGATTCTGTTTTTAAGAAAATTGTGCTTATAGGGACCATTATTATCATCACAATCCATGTTCTTAGCGAATTAGCGTGTCTTTATGTTACGTGTATAACTATGCCACAGGTTGACCAAGTAGTGCCCTTATTACATATTGTTGGCTACGGAACATTGGGTAAGCTTAAAATAGATACAATCAAATTATATCTCTATTTCTTAACTTAGATATATTTTCTAAAACACCAAGTAATGTAAATTCTACTTACGAATAATTATAAAAAATGATATATTCTTTAATTTTATTGAATTCATAATTGGATTTTACATCAGGGCACAACCCTAATAAGCTTTGTATTTGATAAACTATTTTAAATTTGAAATTAAAACAATTTATCCATTAGGTATACTAAAATTCACTGTACTCTGTTCTAAAAGAAATGTATTTGCACAATTATTGAGTGACCTAGCGACAATATGGCCAGTGTCGCCTCTTGTAAAAGAAGCTCAGACCTTCAAAAACAACAACTTGAGGACTCTTCGTCTCATGCACAGTTGTAAGTTCTGTTTGTTATAACTGTTGAGGTAATTAATAATTAGTAAGCAAAAATCTACATTCATCAAAACATAGTCATAGGTAACAATAACCTAACTTTACATGTGGCTAGTAATCGCTTAATATTTTATTACGATTAACTATTTCTACAAAACATGGGCTAAAAATTAAAATAAAATCAACTTAGATATTATATAAGAAATCATACATTTTATGTTTTCCTTAGTCCAAATTAGTTCACCTTAGTCCATAGGTTCAGTTATAAATAATTATGCATTTTTTTGCGAAGTAATGTAATATTATTAAAGTTGTATACACGTATATTTATTTAATTCTTAGAAAATAATACAGATAATACTCGGAATACAGGCTTTTAATCCTTTCGCTAACAATCTATCTTTCATATGAATTTACGCACTGCTTCCAAGGAACATGTCGCTACTGTTTATCACTTGATTGACATGGCTGATTAGGCTATAATTTAAAGGCTAAAGGTTTATAGGTCTGGGCAAAATGAGAGCCAGTCTTCAGCTCTATTCAAAATACCTACCTAGTCAGTTCCATAGATACGTGGAGCTGGATACTAGTAATAAAGGACATTAAATTAACAAATTTGCTATATACTGCATGTTGTATGTAAAAAGAATCGTATTGAAAATAAACGTTTAAAGTTTGCACGTGGTTTACCACCAGTTTATATTGTAAAAACATTTACTAATATTTTAATTCCAGGGTATTTCGCTTTAAACATGTCAGGCGTACTATTTTATATTATAACACCTTTAGGCTTATACGTATATTATCATATGCGTGGACAAGTTTATGCCATAAAAACAGTTTGGAAATCTTGGTATCCCTTCGACATTTACCAACAAGAATGGATACATGTACTGATTTATATTTTTGAAATATTCTCAGGTTAGCCACTGTCAATGAAAGTATATTATCAATAAATATTATATTATCAATAGTTGGTCAATTAAAATATTTAATTTAATAGTGTAATGAAATAATAAAAACATTAAATTCTTATTAAACATTGACGTAGTGCCGAATGTAATTGTTGCGTGGTCGTTCGTTATAAGAAAACGTGAGGAGACCAATATGCCTTAGACTCAAAAAATGACGGCATCTATCAGGCACTGACTGATCTCTACCTATCCAATTGACTCTCGTCACTTTTTATTTAAAAAAACATTTTATATAATTTGATATCTTTCGAAAATTACAAACAATAGTAAAATACTGCAATAAGTTCCTCCTAAGCCTCAGACATCTTCATATTATGTGAATCAAATTACAAGTACTGACTTGAATTGACGTGAAATTGTCTCTCTATAAAATATATTTCAGGACAATCCTGTGTTTGGGCGATGATCGGTTCTGATCTATTGTTTACTGGGATGGCCAACCACATTATTTTACTATTAAAAATTTTACGGCAACGCTTAAAAAAACTCGGAGGAACTGAAAGCTCTGCTGAAGAGAACGACAGGAATCTTGTTGAATGCATTAAACTGCATCAAAGGCTTATAAAGTTAGTCATTAACTTATAGTAGCTTCAATTAGCTTATACTTGATTATACCAAATAAATGGAATATAAGCAAAACAGGGCGCCTGCGCATTTCCTTATAGATTTTTTTCCTATAAAACCATACCAACGTACTTATTGCACCCATTTGCAGTGTTATATGACTTAAAAGCAGAATCAATACATCGAAGAAAAATAATCGCGGCGTGTTTTTGTTTATTGGCTTGAGCTTCTTAATGCAATTCACGGTCTAGACATAGTTGTAATAGAAAAAATCTTAATAATTTCAGATACTGCAAAGATTTGGAAAATGCCTTTTCTCTTGTGAACCTCATCAACATTTGTCTTAGTTCTGTTAACATCTGTTGCGTTCTTTTCGTAATAGTGGTATGTATCAGTATATTATCTAAGTCAGTGGTATAGGTACTTTTAAGCAGGTTTGACTGCATAAAGAGTGCAGTTATCTGAGGGTCAAGGTGTAGCGCACCGCCCGCGTATGATATGAATATTTTACGTAAATGGGTAGTTTCCATGGACTATGTAAAAATTGTATCAAATATGAAGATAGGTGTCGTTACCAATTTGGTGCGGACTTTATATACTGACTCAGAACAATGGTACCTGTAATGTAAGGTAATGGTAATATGGTATAATAGGGATATAATAATTATGATCTTTCTGAACTAATACTTGATTTTACATTGGTTACAGTTAATAGAACCAAGATTAGGACTGAGCAACAAATTATTTTTTGGTGCGTCTCTCATTCAAATTGGTTTAATTTGTTGGTATGGTGAAAATTTGATACAAGAGGTTTGTAATGAATATCTACTCTTATATTTTCATTTCAGCGGCCTCTACTAGTTCCACGGTAAATCTCGAGATATTCCAAAAATAACTTACGTATAAGAATATAATTTATTGATGAGTTTTTTTAACTTAAACACAAAATTCAAGAAAAATGATAAGTTGAAAAACTGGTGTCCCTAGATAAAATGTCTGCTTATGCTTTATGTATATATTTTAGAATGCGAACATAGCTGAAGCAGCTTATAACAGCAACTGGTATAACCTTAATCCTTCATCCAGACGAAGGTTGGCATTTCTAATACAGAGGTAAGATAATACTATCAAATGTTAGCTTCTTATTCTAAGTTATAGTATTTATGCTACCTGCAGTTATTCAAAAATAGATTATTTACACAGTCTCGCAAATAAAGAACGTAGAAATTAGAATACATTAGAACTTTAAATGATAAAATAAAGGCAGATGTCATGTGTGACGTGTTTGCCTGTTGATGTTTAAAGTCGCTGGACTACATTGCTCAGTTTTTTTATATATTTCAGAGCTCAAAAACCGATTGCTTTTACCGCCATGGGTTTTACAAATATATCGCTCGTTACATATTCTGCGGTAAGTTATATCAAAGGTTTAGATCTGATTTGATACCTATATTTTCAGGAATAAATATTTTTTGTTTGTTATAATAACCGAGAACTAACTGGAAGACAAATCCATACTCATAACTTTTTATTCGTCGATTTCATGAATAGCCATTTTTTTTTCTATTTCCAAAACAAATGTTATTTACTTATTTGTTATTTCTTATTTACAGATTCTAACAAGGTCATATTCGTACTTCACCCTACTTTACACAATGTATAGTGAAAGTTAACTTAAGAAATTACTATGTTTTGCACTATAATAACTTGTTCACAAAATAGATAGTTAGATTTAATAGTAATTACTTTCTTTATCAATAAACTATTGACTTGAATTTCAGTTTCTTTTTTAACATTTAAAATGGACTAGGTTTTCCCCTATTAAATAGGGCGTTGCATATCAATCAATTCAACACTTTTCATAAAACTTTGGAAAACTAAATTATTCAAATATTCGATTCAAGTATAAAAGAGTTTCAATGTTTTCAATATTATTCATTCGATACATATTGGTGATGTAAAAAATTGTATTATATAACTATGATGGGTTCAAATATAGCGGAGCAGGAAATAAAAGATTCGTTAAAGCTAAGCAATTTCTTTATGAAGCTTATAGGTTTTACGTTACACAAACCGACAAATTTATCTGATATTATTATTCAAAAGATAATATTTACAACAACCGTTATAGGCGTCACAGTTCATGTATTTACTGAATTATCATTTCT
Source organism: Pontia daplidice (assembly GCA_963693355.1). NCBI lineage: Eukaryota > Metazoa > Arthropoda > Insecta > Lepidoptera > Pieridae > Pontia > Pontia daplidice. Next base: position 3,107,120 of record CAVNZL010000003.1, read on the forward strand.
CTGTGTCACATCAACAAATTCGCCGCGGGTTGAAGATGTTGTGCCTCTGATACACAAGGTTGGATACGGTATATTGAGTAAGAATTTACTACTACTATAAACCTTTTCAAACACTAACTTCTCAAAATCTTACAACAGCTTACTTTGGGCGTTTATAAATTATTTTGTAAATATATCACAAATTAGTTTCAAGTCGGTGCAATTAGACTGATTTTGTTTTTCGTCTTTTTGTTCGAACTCTGATGATTGGTTTTTAATGCTTAAAGTTTTAATTAAAAAAGCTGCATTTATCGTCAGCACATTTGTGGTATTTTGTCACATTCGTTTCTGACATAAAATTGTATCAAAAAACGTCCAACGACCTGAAAACATCGCCTGTGATGATAGTAAAGACAATCGGCTATGGTATATCAAGAATCAAATAAATATTATTATTTAAAAGAAAAAGAAGAAAGCCCAGAAAAACTACATTGTACTACTACGTAGTAATAAAAGAAATAGTGTGTACATCAATGCACCCCTAGTTCACACACACTACAATCAGTATTTATAGGCATAAATATTAAAATATAATTATAAAAAAAACACAAATAACTTTAGCAGGTACATACTTCAAACATAATTAATTTGTGCTGTGTATGTAATCAAAATTAATCATACCGTCGCTATTTGTTTTTTTTTCTGTGCAGAGTGCACAAAGCTATTAAATAATTACTATAGTAGGTTGTTATGTTGCAAGGTATTTCTAAGTTTGCTGTGCTCTGTTTTAAACGAAAATTATTTGCTCGACTATTGGATGACTTGGCGACGATATGGCCTATACCACCGCTTCCGAAGAAAGCGCAGGCTTTGAAGACTAACAGCCTTAAGTCTCTTCGCCTTATACATGGCTGTAAGCATTTTCTTTAATATATGTAATTAATAAGAAAATTTCAAACAAATACAAGTTTTATATATTTTTATTATAATATAGACGTTGACTTTTTTATCTATTGAATTATATAAATCACTGTCACTTTTAGGGTATTTTGCCTTGAATGAATCAGGTGTAACTTTTTACATAATAACCCCTATATGTTTATACTTCTACTACCATACCCGCGGAGAAGTGTATAATATAAAAACAGTTTGGAATTCATGGTATCCCTTTAATATTTACCAACAAAAATGGATGCATGTATTAATTTACATATTCGAAATTTTCTCAGGTGAGTAGATGTTAATTTACCACTACTGTTATTTAATTACATGAGAAAGCCTACAATGAAACAAATATTTTTAAAGTTAACCCTTTGTAAGCGAACTCGTTACAGGACAATCCTGCGTCTGGGTTATGATTAGTTCTGACGTCTTATTCACGGGAATGGCTAACCACATTATTCTGCTATTGAAGATTTTACAGGAACGCCTATTAAATGTAGGTGACAGGAAGAGAAGTGATGAAGAGAATTACCTCGAAATTATAAGTTGTATTCAATTACACCAAAAGCTTATTCAGTGAGTACCTAATAAGTTTTTAACGAATAATTTCCAAATGAAACACACTTATTATTTCTATTTTAATGTGGTACGAATATGATAAATAATTTATTGTATAAAAGGTTTTAGTACAAAATATGGATATTGGCAATGTAAATATTTATCAAGAAACAAATACAGACTGAAAAACTATAAAATATTAAAAGCTATTCGCGAATCATCCTCTTTTAAAATTCACGTATTTTGATTTTGAAGTTGCCGATCTCAAATCGAAATCATTGGTTTCCTCAATCAGATCTATGAACATTGTGGTAATTTATTGTTTATTAAATGATCGTTTACATTTGCAGATACTACAAAGACTTGGAGAGTGCGTTTACTCTTGTTAATCTTATAAACATTTGTTTAAGCTCTTCTAACATCTGCTGTGTTCTTTTTGTTATAGTTGTAAGTTTAGAAAATATAAATAATATGTTCACAACTAACACTATCCAACATACTTCTCTTTCATCTGAGACACCTAGAATAAAAAAAATCTAGATTCGAATTTTGCCATAACAGTGCCGATGATGTAAAATCAATCAGGCATATATTAACTTTTAATCATCATGAAATCCCGATCATACGGATTATTTCATACGTTACAAAGCGGGGACTTAATTTAAGTTTCAATTACTCAAAATACTTTTCTTTTACAGTTAATAGAGCCAATGTTAGGATTGAGTAACAAGTTATTTTTAGGCGCATCACTTCTTCAAATTGGTTTAATTTGTTGGTATGGAGACGCTATTATACAAGAGGTTTGTGCTGTTTACATAATAAATACATTTAAAGCTACCTCTATTACATGTAAATTGCTTTCAGAATGCGAAAATAGCAGACGCAGCGTACAACAGTAATTGGTATGAGTTAAATCCGCGATGTCGACGAAGCTTGGGATTTCTCATACAAAGGTAAGATTAATATAATCATTTCAGTGCGACTGAGTTAATAAACACTTATGAGTTACGTACTTGAACTAAAACAACATTCAGAAATACTTTTTATTAAATGAATCAATATAAAAACAAACATAAGGGACAATATTAAATGTAAATAAGAGGATTAAAAATGTTGTATTAATCCTTTACTGCACACCTGTGTCTTGCGAATGTAAGTGTACACTTTCCAAATATTAATGTAATATTTCGTACAAGAATTAAAGATATTATTATGGACATATTTATTTATAATATTCGTGTGCTGTTTTTAATTTTTCAAACATTAAATAGTTCACAAAAGGACAGATTATTTGACTAATATATCTACTCAGTTATGGCGTTAGTACAATCGTTCTGTTAATATTCACATTTGACTTCACAGACAATGGAAAAAACATATTTTGTTCTTTCAGAGCTCAACAGCCGATTGCGTTTACTGCTATGGGGTTTACCAATATATCGCTTGTTACATATTCTGCGGTGAGGCCAATGCTCAGATATTGTAACAATTATGTTCAATATTTTTATAAATTTAAAATCATTAATATTTTCAGATTCTTACCAAATCCTACTCGTACTTCACGCTGCTTTACACAATGTACAGACAAGATTAATGGGACTTTAAGGAAATAGATTTCGTGAAATGTCTACTTCACACTTTGCATTCACTTATTTTACATTATTATATTTGAAGACATATATGTAAAATAAAGTAGTAGGTAAATAATTAATATATACCTCTAATTCAAAAGTTTTCATGTAAATAGCGAAAGGACTAAACGAAAAGAAAAAAGGTTACAAGACAGCACATGCTCTGCTACAAAATCACGTTTTGGGTTTTTTAAGGGCGTCCAATAAAGCTTAAGAAACAAATTGCATAAGGAAATTTCCGATTATCTAGATCACCTCTACATGATATTACAAATCTTCTCTATAGGAGAACTACCTAGTTAATGCATTATAACCGGACTCGGTGAAATGGGAAAATTGTTAGAAAATCTACGTAGAATTTCACATCACACCTACTTAGCATAATGCACATATCAAATACATGACACGCCTGATTTGATATGTTACAGGAAATATGTAACCGGGTCATCCTAAACCATACTTTGTAGATCACTTAGCGTTAAGGTTTAAACGAATCACCTAATACGTCATAGAAGTAATAAAGCTCATTGGCGATTTCTCGCATCATCAGACTGGTTTACCATACCTAATAAGGAAATACTATTCTTTCCCCTCATCCATCACTTGTTAACTCACTATAAAAAGCTTAAAAGCGCAAATTACGTAGTAAATTATTTGTATATAATAATCTAATTGAAGCTGTATTACGGAGTTTAGATTTTTAGTCGGTATAAATATCTAAAATAGTTTATCTAGCGTGTAGTTAACGTTTTTATTCGAAACCCAATAGTGAAAACTTGCTTAAAACAATAAATTTGGAAAAAAATAAATGCTACCTTCTATCATAACTAAGTAAAAGAAGAAAACATTCTATACGAAACCTAAATGTGGGATAAAAATGAGAAAAACAAAAATTTTATAAAAAAAAGTTTTATTCAACATAACACATTCACCAGATATCTCTTACATAACAATGAAGAATACATTTTACTATAATTTGCTCCTAAAATGTAATTTCTTACATTTAGCTATAGCATACAAAATGTATAAATTATATACATATTTATGAGTTACTTATCAAAACGATGGTCACAAAAATGTTTTCTGTAATATCGAATTTACATTGTATTATGGAATTAAATATAGATACTAAAACGGATTTTAGTGTACTTTTTTCCTACTGGTTTCAAAAATCTTCCACACTTTTATATAATAATCCGCATGTATTTTAAATGACCATCGTTAATTATCCTAAAATCGTATTTGTTAATTCTATCAGATTACATTGGAATAGTTAAACTTAAAATTGCACGGGCCCAAAAAATGGAAGACCCTGTAGTCTAGGCTAGTAATAATAACTAATCAAAAACTGTCAAGTCCTTTATTGACTATACGTAGATAATTAACAAATTAAAACAAAGTTTATTTATAAAAGAAAGAAAAGTTTTAGAAAGCCTATTTTCACTATTTTAAATCTTATAAAAAAATTCAAATCTAGATCATCAGATCATTATAATATTGACATGAATACATTCTTCTGTTATCAGTTGCAAATTGAATTTTAAACTGAGTTTCCATTCTCTTGTGCAATTAAAATACGTAGAACTAAATGATTATAATTTGAAGTAAAAAAAGGCGTATCTAAGAAAACTATTCACATCACATACGTATATGAAATTTGCCGGCTTTTGTGACGTATTTAACACCCTTGAACGGTTTATATTTCGCACCGTACATATCTAGACGACTAACGCGCAAGCCGCTAACTGCTAACGCTGGTATAGTCAAGTGTACATTGATACTTGGATTTGCACCTGATGTGTCCGCCCCAGACGCTACCGATACCTACAATTATTTAAAGCTTCCATCAACCGGATAATAAACACTTTATTTTACGTAATATTCATTCTTCAATTATAATAAAACCAGATTGCTTAAAACTAAGAAATATTAAGGCAATATGCTGGTTCAGAGACGGCAGCCCTTGAACGATATCGAGGTAATGCTTACTAACTTAATTGGTTACTAGTCTAATGGTCAGTAGAAGATGGACGTTTTTAATACAAAATTCTATAATTATACTAGCTGATCCGGCAAACGTTGTTTTGCCATACATATGATTTCTAGCAATATTTTTTTTAGTTAAATAAAAATAATTATCAGCTTTAATTGTGCGGGGATATGTTTATAATCGAAAGCGTTTTAAACAATAAGAGTATGCTTTATTTATTTAATAAATTAATATTTTTATCATAGCAGTGCCATCTATTGATTACTTACTCAATCAAAAAATTATCAACATCTGTTAGAATCTTTTGGAGTTAACACATAATTGGGACTGTCAATTAATTATAGACAAATAATTTGCAATAAAATAAAATTGCGACTATAATTAAATCTCTAAGCTATTCTATCTCTTAAGTTGGACCAGACTGCTCACGGTGTGCAAATTTAATTTAAAAACGGTTAAGTAGTTTAGAAGTCCATCCAAAAATCGTGATAGGAGATTTATATATATTTAGATTTCGAAGAATTTTTTTTAATATGACAGGACAGATGTTTGTTACAATTTCTATTGAATAGCACTTCCGTCCAGGACTGGCTATTTGAGGACTCCAATATTATATTCACTGCTTCTGGAACGGAGTTTAAAAGATAAAGACGGAACCAATATACTCACCGTTCCTCTAATGTTAGGCAACTTTGGCAGTTCCACGCGTCCGATTTCCCATACCAGAATCTTACTAACCGGATCATACGAGTACTTTCCCTGGTTGGCAGTCAGGGAACAATTTAATACACACTTTGGCATACAGATTTCAAGTGATACATCTGAAATTAACATTTTTCCAATATATATATTTCCAAATATTCTATTACATATTTTAAAATAAACCTTTAAATGATATTGCTCTCCGAGATATGTAGATATGAACCGTATATGTATAGGAGTATGTTAGCAAGGTATTAAATAGCAAAATGTTAAAAGATCATATAATCTGTTCGCGACTTTACCTCTTTAATTTTAAAACACCAAATAAAACCTTCAAATATTTTATTTATCTTATAGATGTTTTTGTTACGGTGGAATATAGATACATATATATTTTTCTCAAACATGTTTGGAAATTTGAGAATTATTTTGACAACCTTCATCGAAATAAATCAAACTTGCTGTACTGGTCGAACAGCGGCCAGCAGTAGTTGTATGATAATTCATATCTTTCTTTTTTTTTTAAATTTATGTTAAGAAAAAATAGTACATCCTTGCCTTTTTTCTTACTTACTTTTTTTACTTACTTTCTAAACTCCTTCCCATTGTTTGTTTAGGTCCAACTGTCAAGTCAAGTCTGCCCTGATCACCATTGGATTTTAGTACAAGATTGTGCCGGACATAGATTGGTATAGCCACCACACTTTGTGAGCCTACATGATATGACATTAATCGAAAGTTACCGTCCGGAGGTATGAAAGACAGGATTCTTTCAGACTGAAAATGAAAAACATAATAAACTCTATTTATACTTTTTTTTGGGTTGTTGAATGTTTATAATAGGACAGCTCAACCCAATAGTAGGACATACATATTGCTATGCCTTAGAAAAAAATTGTGTATTTAAAAAATAATTTACAGGCGTTAAATTGTATACTTGGGTTTACAATAAATAAAAATAATGTTTAAATAAAAATAAAATTTTGTTTATGTTTTACAAAAATTCTATATAGCATTTGTTAACTATAAACCTTACCTCCCATCTCTTAAATCTAACACAAGGGTGGAATGATACATCATCAAACAGTCTTGGATTCACAAATGTTAATGTTAAATCTGGCATTCCACTCAGCTTGATGCAACAATCAATCTGAAATACGAAATGGTTTTAAATTAAGTTGGGTGTTGTCATAGTAAGTGTATAAATTTGGTACAGTCTGTTAAATATTCATTTTTATGTTTTATATTGTTGCCTTTCTATATTGCTCTTTTGAAATTTACAACTTTCCAGCAAAAATTGTAAATAGCTTTATTTTATTGGTCAGTGGTCATTAGCAATACTTTTTTACTATAATAATTAAAGAGAATGATAAATTCATATATTATCTATAAAATATATTTATTGTAATATATTTGAATTAAAGTATGATAAGAATATTATTTTTAAACTGTTTTAGTAAAATATACATACATATCCTTGTATTTCAGCAGAAACAGTAGCTCCACTTTTATCAATAATAGCATCAACTTCCTCCACTACATCAAAATATGCTTCATTATTAGCATATTTGACACCAGATCTTCGCCAAGGTACATTTGAGAGCTGCCCCGATGGTAATATTGATGATACACTTAAATGAAAACAATACAAACCTATTTGATTAACCCCCATACCAAAATAATTAACTAATTATGGAATTCAGTCTCAATAATTTATTACTGATTTTCAGAGTAATTATATGGCTCCTGATTGGGTATTCAAGTTATAGAAATTAGGTTTCAACGTAATCTTTTAAAACTTTCTGTAGATCAAATAAATTCATGCAGACTTTAACAAAAACTGTAACTAGGTAAATAAGTGCATGCAACTTTAAAAGTCATCTCTTGAGTAGAAACTTACTTTGATTTACCAGTAACAGTATTAGCAATTGTTCTTAGTATGTTTGGGGGCTTGATGAGTTCTTTTAGAATATTGCTTTCTGTTGCTAGAGGGAAGCCATTATCTAACATTTCATCCAGCAACTGTAATGTAAGGTTAGTGTCTTAGGTGTACCAAATTTTTACTTAATTATTAACTATATAATGTTTAAGTGGGGAGTAATCTTTTTAAAAATAGTTACCTCATACACAACAACATAATTCTCTTTTATAATAGTCTCTGTACAATCTGAAAAATAGTCCTGAAAGTAAAATATGTTATTAACAGATTCAAAATTTTCTTTAATCAAAAATAAAACTATTTCTTGGAAATAGTTATTTTTACTATATTATTTTATTTTAATTACTCACCTGGAATGTATCAACAACTCGATGTAAAAATTCAATAACAAAAAGTGGGGCAACTTCTTGCTTACTCACAGCTACAAGTGCAACACCACCTCTTTGAATAGATATTAAATAGTGGTGAGGAGCTGCTAAAACTGGTGGGACATCCTGAAAGCATTAAATTTTGAACCAGTAACTTAGTTGAATTATAGATGTAAGTACTTTTAACTAGAAGAATAAAATGTATAAAAAGATTACTGTAAATACATAAAGCAATTTATGTTAAATGCTAATAATGTATAAATAAAAAAAACGAACATTTGGTGAGGCTCTCTGTGCTTCTAGATAATAGTCACAAACAGATCGAGGTATAACGCTTCTCCAGTGTTTTTCGAGAAAAACATCTCTGTAATAAATATTAAGAATTGAATTATAATATATGAAACACAAACTAGAAAAATACTATTTGATCAACAAGTGAGTTGATACTCACCCAGATGGATTTATTATAAATAAACTGTGAATCATTTTTTTTATTCTTATATACTTAGTTTTACAATTATAATTCTATTAATATTCTTTAATAAATCGCAAACAAATTTTTAATTTCGTTGAACTATTTACAAAAAGTTGCCATCTGTATCTGACACTTCTTTGACGTTAGAGTTTTATCCACAGATCAAAATACGGTTTTACCGTTAAGTTTCATTTATGTCACCTCACTTTATTCATATATAAGATGTACCATATGAGTAGGCTCAATATATATAAAACTAAAATCCATAAATAAATAATCAATTATGGACCGTTATCGGTCAAATGAAATATAGAAATTTTAGATAAAACTATTAATTAAGAACCTATTACGATAGATGTCATTATTCTTTTTTATGGGTTTTCAAAAATTTGTAAAAATATGTCTTAGATAACTTCAAAGCTCAAATAAGGTTTTCTGACTGCCCAAAAAAATGGAGATCTTACTTATTTCATATTTCAAAACTTAAATAATTTTATCTTCCAATTCTATTCTGACTAAATTAATACTTGTACATAATTTTGGAGATCTATAATTAATCAATATAATTATTATAAAAATGTACAAAAATATCACTAAAAAAAACACACAAAAGCGAAATTTGACATAGTTATATAGTTAGTTATTATATAGAAAAATCAATAAAAGGGTAGTTTGTTATTAGATTACAAGGTAAAAAGGAATTTATATGTATATATAATATTATAAAGCAAGGTAGACAATTCTTTTAATTCTGATTTAACAACCAATTAATTTCATGTTAAAAAAAATTAAATAATTTGTCAAAACCCGATTGATATAAGAGATATCCAATCCAATCATGCAAACATAATATTGGTCTATTAAATTTTTTACACTTTTTTCATTAAAGAAACTTACCACAATTCTCTATGATGCAACAATTTAATTAGAACAATTAATAACTAAGTAGAAATAGTCAAAACTTTAAATTTAATACAAAAGGAAATAGTGGAAAAAATAAAACTAAAAATTAGGATTTTATTTTTATTGAGTCCTTTCTTAAGAATAAATTAACGGTTGGATTTAGCAACACGCTCAAGCTCATCCTTCTTTTTGATAGCATATGAATTAGATGAACCCTTTGCTGCATTGATAAGTTCATCCGCAACACATTCAGCAATAGTTTTAATGTTTCTGAAGGCAGCCTCACGAGCACCAGTACACAGCAGCCAGATAGCTTGGTTAACTCTGCGAAGAGGAGACACATCCACAGCTTGACGACGCACTGTACCAGCACGACCGATTCTAGTTGAATCTTCTCGAGGACCAGAATTAATGATGGCAGTAACAAGTACTTGTAGTGGATTCTCTCCAGTTAGAAGGTGGATAATTTCAAAAGCGTGTTTGACAATTCGCACAGCCATTAACTTCTTGCCGTTGTTGCGTCCGTGCATCATCAGAGAATTGGTCAGACGTTCAACAATTGGGCACTGAGCTTTACGGAATCTTTTGTGGGCATACCTGCCAGCAGAGTGGGGCAAGTACTTAGCGTATTTTTCCTTAACAGATATATAATCCTGAAGTGACATATCGGAAACCTGGACATCATAACAGCTCCATCTTCCAAATAGTTTGATTTCAGGTATATCAGCGGCTTGGGGCAACGGCATGTTATCGATGGCCACGCCGCCTGTCTCCATGTTGTCTTCATTCCAATTTTCTTCAGCCATTGTAAATGCCTAAAATTATAACACTCAATTAGATACAACACGTTATAAAATTAAAACTCACTTAAAATAATAGATAAAGTAATAAAATTCCGTACTTTTTCGCAATTTACAAATTATAACCTCGTGTTGTCAAAAGAACACGAGAGAAAAGGAAGTACCAAAAAGATAAGATTCCGCTTGTTATTTTTGTGTTGGTATACCTGAAATTGTTGCCATATGATATTTTGTTTTTATTTATAGTCTAGGCTCTAGTAGATAAAAATATAAAAATCTACTGAAAAGCTGTAAGTTACAACTAAATAAATCAAAACTTTCATCATATTAAAAAAAAAGTAATATTATGTTTAATTACGTATACTTTGTTTGAAGCTTATCGTCGACTAATGTAACTTCTTTTGAAATATCAGATCCTGATAGGGGCTTAGTCAAAATGCAAAAACGTATAGTATATATGTCAAAAGCCGAAAAGTAACCGACAATCTGTAAACCAACACACTACTTCACACTTTGATCTCAAAATCTCTCTTAAAATTACAATTTCAAATTATACAGTTACTTACTCATGCATTGTATTTTGAAACCTAATTCCTTCGTGGCACTAGTTCTACAGAATCTAAAAGGATAAATGATGTGTATGATAGAAATATCACAGCAATATGTTTTTGTTCTTCTCAAAATTTTGACCTGTAGAACAATCCCCGTGTCTCTAGTGAAAAACCGTCCGAGTTTTATCGTTTAATCTGTTGGGCTATCCCTTTGCGTCCAATTGACTTTGGATGAAAAATGTATGGCACAACCGTCAATCCCGGTGCGGTCCACAAAGCTCTCCTTTCCTTGGAATAATAAGACGTGGGGGCCCGATAGCGTTTCCGCCATAGTGCTGCGTACTTGAACTTCCGATTGGCTCCGGTCCTGACGCGCCTTTACCGACTTTCATTCTCACTCCCGGATGACCAAATATACACCTTATCCCTAAAACAAGTTATTGATCCGTCCACTTATGACCCAGAAGCAATAACCTCCTTTTTATCGATAATATTGGAAACTATTATTATTGGTTATTATGGCCAGAACTTGCAAGTACTTTGTAAGCCGGGCTGTGACCTATCTCCTTGGCGTTGATATCGTCTCGAATAACTGTATTGGAAATCAACACCTAAGTTTTCAATACAGTTAATGAAAAGCTGGATGAAAGATCGAGTATCTTATTTGTAATAAGTAATATATAGTAATTTACAATCACTATAATACTACATACCCTAGATGTAGTGTTTTTGATTTTTAGTCTATGATAAAAATGACATTGACCGTTGTCACAGTTATATCTCTTTAAAGCACACGGGTGTTGGTGTTGGGGTAGTCCGTCAACATAAACTCTAAAGCAAACATATAAATTATATAAATAATCAGTACGTTCGAAGAGACGGTAATTTTTTCAATGGGAAAAATTTTACTCTACGAAAACGAACAATCCTCCTCTTTTTAACAAGTTTTCATTTATGCTTTAAGTTTTCAAGTTGAATCAGTAGCTCAGAGACTCCGACTTTGAGACAATGTGATATAACCACTGTTCAGATTAATAATACTGGTCTAGGAATGACAACGGGAATTCATTAAAATTACATTTTTTTTTAAATTTGATTCTTTTCAGACATTATTCATAACAAAAATATAAACTTTGCAGATACACTTTATTCTTATAAAACTATATGTCAAATAATCTAACTTATTAGATTTTGTTTCCTAAGTCTTATTCAGCAAGTTCCAACATTTTTTTTATACATGTTAACTTTTCTCTCGGCTTTCCAAACTTTTTGCCCTGCTCAATTTCAAATCTGTCAATTTTTTCCCATCCCTGCCAAGTTACAACAGGCTTGTTAACATTTTTAAGAATGTTTTTCAATCCTTCAAAACCATCTTTGGATGACTTTGAATTTTTTAAGTCTTGGCAAATATTTTTTGCCACTTGGAATGCATTTCCCATTGTATGTATTATAACACCAACTGGGCCAGTACCTAACCACCCAGCAACATATAATTGACCTAATTCTGAACTTTTATTATCTAATACTCTACCATTTTCATTAACAACATATCCATTTGATCCAAAAGACAAAGTATTATCTACCTGTATACTTTTATAACCTATGCTTCGAAAAACTAAACTGCAATCAATAGATTCTTTATTTGCAGTAGCAATGCACCTCTGGTTTTCTATGTCATCCCCAATTAATTTATTACAAATAAGCTCCATTCCACTAACTTGGCCATTATGAGTTAAAAATGTGTGAGGACTTCTAAAAAATATTGGTCGAAAATACTTTTTGTACGAACCAGGCTGTGAACCTTGTTCATACAAAGATTTTAACATGAGCTCAGTTAATCTTTTGCGTGGCCTTGGCAGATTAGCAACTGCTTCAGCAACACCTACAAAATCTTGTTCTCTCCAAATTGTTTTACAATTTGGTAATTTCAACTGTTCTCGTAACTCTTTTATAGTAAACGCAACTTGTAGTGGACCTCGTCTTCCAATAAGGTATAATTCTTTAATTTTTGACTCTGATATTGCCTGTAATGCAAATTCAGTAATGTCAGTTTTCTTAAGCACATCAATTGGGGACATAAGAATTCTTGCTACATCTAGGGCAACATTTCCTTGACCAATAATAGCTGCAGCATCTGCTGAGAGATCCACCTGTAAACCATGTCAATTCAAGTTTAGCTTTTGTCTTATATTTTATTAAATACATATATAACCCTCTCCTTACTTTCAAATCTTTATCATAAGGATGCCCATTATACCATCCAACAAAATTACGAGCCGCTATTATATTTTGTGCATCTTCATTTGGTATGCCTAATGTTTTATCCCCTTCAGCACCATATGTCTAAAAATATTTAATTTCTTAGTGTGGTACTTCATTTTAATTACAAGATGAAATTAAATTTAGTTACAAGTAAAACTGCATCATAATGTTGTCTCAAATTATCTAGACTTATATCATTGCCTAGTGTTATATTTCCATAGAAGTTAATATTTTCTTGCTTTGCTAACTTAGTAAATTGATTAACACAATTTTTCACTTCGGGATGATCAGGTGCCACTCCATATCTAAAGAATAAACATATAGTTAGTATAACTTATGTATAAGACAAAGTATAAAATATACATATAATATGAATATATAAAAATATACATATATAAAACATACCTAACCAATCCAAAAGGCACAGGCAACTTTTCTATAATGTCGATCTTAACTGGGCTAAGATACTTTGATAAATGCATTGCAGCATAGAAACCAGCAGGTCCTGCACCTACCACGCAAACATTAGGGACAGACTTTCGAGAACAAAAGCGCCTCATGCTGATTAAAAAACAGAGTTTCATGATACCGGTTCAAATATAGAATTTAAATTTCAAATTCAATGTTATGAATAGTTAGTAAACATGTTACGATGTCACCTTTGAGATTATTTCATAAACAATTTAATTTTAAATTGCGAGAGAGTTATTAGTTTCATAACCAGCTCTTTAAAACATTCTTAATTCTGAAAGTTTCCCCAAGACTTTTATTTAAATTAAAAATGTATGGTATCTCATAATCTCACATTTTGAAAGATCAGAAAGCAAAAAGTACTAAGTAGAAACTTCAAAACTGGACAGAATTCAGTATAATATCACAGTCGTAAAATCTTTGTTTTGCACAATGTTATGCTGTTATGTTGGTAAGGCTGATTTCTTATGTCTCAAGGCGTATTGTGGAAATTATTTATCATTGTACCAGCAGCAATTAATGTACTTTCATGTAACTAAAAAATCATGCAATTTGTAACCATATTGATGGTTCAAATGCAATTGAAAATCTTCAAGATATATTAAGGGCCGATTTAAGGATTTATTGAATCAAATATTTTATGAAAAATTGTATACTGACATCACAGAAAGGAAAAGCGTTAACAAGAAACAACCGTCAACAAGAAAGAAAATGTCCGCCAACTGAAATTCTGTGGGTATATACTCTACTGAAATATCGCTATTTTCTGCTAGTTTTCTTATGTAGAAAATGTCTTATAGCAATATGTTTAATTCTTCTATGCATTTCAGGATTTCGAGCAATCTTTACAGCTGCATCATTATTAACTTTGAGTTTAGGTACCGCTTTGAGAATTGATATTTCGTTAGACAATCTTTTCAGCCAGATTATCTCTCGAGCTGCTTCGCTGGCAGCAACCAGTTCAGCTTCTGTGCTGGACATGGCAATACAAGTCTGTCTACTAAGAAATGAAATTGCTGCTCCTATGTAACATAAAATTCCAGACGTTGAACTTCCTGTGGTAAATCACCCCGTGATCATTCATCATTTCATAATTCATCTTTTGACTCCTACTCCAAGTCATTATATCTTCTTTCATAATAGGTGTTTCAACTGCTTTACAGTCACTCACCCCAAAATGTATTAAGAGCTTTTCATTAGTGCTTTTGAGAAAGTTTAACATAGACTCTGTTTGTGATTCGAGACCAAGACAATAGGTGGCTGGTTTCATCGTTATTTTGAAACGTCGTTCAGCTCCTTCATAAATTTTTTTGATTCTTGTGGATTACTTAAAGCAACCAGACCATCATCAACATATAACGCCAATATGATTTTAGAATTCCGCGTGTTTCTTATAAACAGACAGTTATCATTATCACATTGCTGGAAGTTAATAGATGTTAGATAGTCAACGATGCATCGTGGCGCCTGTTTTAAACCATAAAGGCTTTTAATCAGCTTGTATACGTTATTTGAACCATCATTATAACCCTCAGGTTGTTTCCTAAATATTTCTTCAGATAAAGATCTATTTAGAAAAGCTGTTGACACGTCAAACTGTGTTAGCGTTAGTCCTTCATTTGCAGCTATGCGTAATACTGTACGTATTGTAACCATTTTTGCAACTGGACTAAATGGCTCTTCGTAGTCAATGCCTTTTCTTTGTGTATAGCCATGAGCTACTAGCGTTGCTTTAAATTTATTAAGAGTTTCATCAGCATTTGTTGTTTGTATACTCATTTCCATGAAACTGGCTTTTGCCTTAGGTAGTAGCACTAAAATCCAAGTTTTCATCTCTTTAAGCGATTTTAATTTACTATTCATAACTTGAATCGATTCTTTTCTGGACTTGTAAGGGCTTCTTGATACGTCTTTGGGTCTTCAGCACTTATAAACCATTCGCAGCAAACCAAAACATAATCATCCTATCAACCGGTAGTCGTAGGATCTATCCCTCCACTGCATTCTCGATTCCACAGGTGTCTCATCTTCATATATTCAGATATTTCGTCATTTGACCATTTTCAGTTTGGTCAGGGAAATCATTAAATGAGGCACATGACAAGTGGGTTTCATTGTGAACTTCAGATTGAGATTCAACTTCATATATTGGCAGATTGAATTCTGGTTCGTTGTTTTGTTCTGTCGCATTGTTTCTCACATTCTTCCTCCAAGTATTTTGCATATTAACAATATATTCGGGAGATCAGATTTCTCCTCTTTCACTAGTTCAGTCTTTAATTCAAACCAGAGGTTCTTGATCTTAGACAGTTGTCTTATTGTGGTCAGGATTCTTTTGTTATTGAAAAATTGCACATATAAATCATACGATCGATCTTCGGAGGTTATATCATAGAGGCGATGAAGCTCGTCCCATACTTCTTGAGCAGTACGAAATCTTATAATTTTCTGTACATTTTCATCAGACATATTTGCTGTGAGTACTAACTGTGCTGTGCAGTCAATTACATGATACTTGTTAAGAGCTTTTGGATAAGCAGCCTTTCGTTCCTCTGACGCAGCATCATCGTCAGGTAGCACTGGCTTCTTTGAAGTACCATTTATTGTTCGCTCCAAATCATTTGCCGAACCTCGAAGCAGTAGTACCTTATGTTTCCAGATTGACCAGTTTGCAGCACATTCCAATTTTCCAATACTAATTTCAAATTTGTTCATGGTGACGCTAATGCTAGTACTCTGCTACCATATTAAGGTCAGATTGATTAAGGTCAATGAATCAAATTAATAATATATAATCCCCGCAAATTGCTAATGCGCCTGGCCGCATTGGTAACGTATTTTGAATTGACATTAGAACACCGTTAGCATAAAGCATTATTCTGGCTGATGCATCCGGACAGTACCTACGCGTTTTTCTTGTCGTTGTTTTCTTTGTTGTTATTTATACTTAATACCGGAAATGATTCTGAATCACATATAATAAACTCAGAGTTAGAAAACAATCTGAACTGATAGATTGTATGGGATTGAAGAATTAGGCTAGATTTTATTAAATTAAATCAAAATCTAACTTATATATTATTAATATTTACTTATAAATCTTCTCTAATAAATTAAAAATACACGAATATTTTTCATTTCTTAGATAGATACTTTTTCCAAGGTGTGAAATTAATTAAATGTCAACAAATATAGTTTTTTTCGTAACTTAATAATTAACCTATTAAATTTACAATTGCATATTTTTTTGCAAGCTGTACTTTTTTATTCTGGATGACGTCACGTGGCTCTTAATGTGACAAGGTTCCTGCGCATTAGCAATTTGCAAGGAAATAAGAATAACTAATAAAAAATTGAAAGGACAGGCCTTACCAAGAAGCAATTTCACTTGCCACAATGACATAATTCAATGATGTAGTTTAAAATATTCAGCCAGTATCTTCAACAAAATAATGTTTCTTCTCATATTTCATAACTCTATCAACAAAATTAAACTTAACCCTATTGGGGATAATTTGGAGCATTTGGTATTATGAAAATACCCACGAACGAGTTTATGTTATCTTCTGTTTATGCTACTCTGATCTCGTTTTTTATCCATTCTCTACTTCAAAGTGGAACCCATTATTAAATATAGTCTGTAATCTGTATCCATAATTTAGTGATCTAGTAATCTGTAAGTAGTCTTCGGCTTCAATATCAAATTCGAATTAAAAATTACAGAACAAAAATAAAATTCAAGATCCGATAAGCCATAGGAATTTTCAATAATCAGTATAATAAAGAATACTTACTGTCAATGAAAGTAAAATACCTAATTTAGTTTGATTTAACTGAATGACCAACCCGCTATTGTATAAACATCCATGACAAACTAATTTAGATTTCATTAAAAAACTGCATAATGTCGCACCTATCAGATATAAAACTGCTGTTTTCTAGGTTGACTTCTATGAAAGCGAGGTAAATTAAGGATATACTTTTTTAAATATTCGGCGTAAACAAATGATAACTTTAGTATTATTTTAGTTCCAATTCATTGCGATATGGGGTTAGAAAATTTAGCCAGAGTGACAAGCCGCTTCCAAAAGGAAGTGTCACACCATTGCCACCACTCTCAGAAGCTATGCCTAATCTCCCTCCAGTGGTGTATTCATCAGCAAAATCAGAGGACAGCATAACAGAAGTAACAATTCTAAGTAATGGATTAAGAGTTGCATCAGAAAAGAAATTTGGACAGTTCTGTACCGCAGGAGGTATATTTTTGTACAATTTCATGTGCATTACTATCTACTATTCTACTTAGTATTATACGATTTTAATTGATTTTTTTACAGTTGTCATTGATTCTGGTCCAAGATATGAGGTGGCATATCCTAATGGTATTTCACATTTTCTTGAAAAATTAAGTTTTGGAGTAAGTATTATGTCATAAATAAAGTGTAGTCCTAAATTCTTACTTAAACAAATGTATTAAAATTAATATTGTAATAATATTTATAGGCTACACATAAATTTCCCACTCGTGACGTTATGCTTAGAGAATTAGAGAGACATGGTGGCATTTGTGACTGTCAGGGGTCTCGAGATACAACTGTTTATGCTACAAGTGCTGATTCTAGAGGCTTAGAAGCAGTAACTCAGGTACATGAAGTATATTTTATAAATGGCAATTATTTATCTGTTTTTCTTATATGTTTTCCAGGTTTGGTTATATTAGGATATTTTATGGAATATTTGCAGTTCTTAATTTACCTAAAAGCTTATACATATAAAAATCCACTTTCAATATCTATTTTACAGTGCGTATAACAAAATAATTAAAGATTACTTTTTAACTTTCCATTTTAATATTATATAATATTACAAAATAACTAAGTTAATCTTGAATTATTGATACCCCAGTTTAAAAATATAATTGCCAATGTTTTGGAATAATATAAATAAACCTTGCTTTAAGGTGTTGGCAGAAGTAACATTACGACCACAGCTTTCTCTAGAAGAAATAGAGGCTGCACGACAAGCTGTTGCATTTGAACTAGAAACCTTGGCTATGAGACCTGAACAAGAGACAATTTTAATGGATATGATACATTCGGTAAATATAATAGCTATATTAGTATTTTTACAATTTATTTATTAAAGTTGCTAAATAGAATAAATTTTATATTTTCTAAAAATTTATAATATTTTTTGTAACTTAATGTTCTTGTAAATCAATATTTGAATTGAATTTTACAACAAAACTAAACACGCTGAAATATATTTGCCCTCAATTTAGGAAGTTTATGAGAAACAAACATCAAAAATAGTTTGATGATAAATGATAAAATTATTGGTTTTGCTGACACAGAAGTCGGAGTATTGAGCATTGTAATTATAAAATAATCTGAGAGAAATATTTTAAATTTATAGGCAGCATACAAAGGAAATACTCTTGGTCTACCAAAGACTTGTCCCAAAGAAAACGTAAATAAAATAGACCGTGGAGTTATTATAAACTTCCTAAAAAACCACTATACACCTGATAGGATGGTTGTAGCTGCTGTAGGGGTAAGTTTAGTAAATTACTTTATCAAAGTAAATAATAATATAGTAAATAGAGTGATTAAATAAATCAAAATAATTGTAAATTTATGCTTTGTAAAGAAAGATAGAAAGCATTTATTTACATACACAAAAAAACAAAGTACAGTGTGCTTTCCTACATGTATCTTAATATATTAAGCAAATGTTGTTTCCTGGTTAGCAACTATATCACTCTGTAGATTATATTAAAGCCAAAGAAATTTTTTATTTTAATATATTCCATGTATATAGTTTGATGGTCTATGAATAACAATTATTTAATATTTGGTTTTATATGAATTATCTTAAATTTTGGTTTTAATCTTATTATTTATAATTTAAAATAATATATGAATACAGTGTATCAATTTTAGGTTGATCATGAACCGTTTGTTGAATATGTCCAGAAATATTTTGTGGACACAAAGCCAACTTGGTATTCACCTGATGATAAACCATTTCAACCTAAAACAGATAAATCTATTGCTCAGTACACTGGAGGAATAGAGCAGGTATATTAAAAACATTTATTTAAATATAAAAAATACATAATATATACTTTTTTTTAATAAAGTACTATAGGAATTTGCTAGGGAGTTCGAAACTTGAACTTAAGGACCTGAAAAACAAATTTTAGAAATCAGAAATCCAATATAGTTTTAGTATATGAGGAAAGTAAGGCTCAAAAGTGTTTGCAATGTAAAAATCTATGTGTAAAGCCAGTTCACCAGCCTGATAAGATAAAGGCGTAGTAAAAGTCTTTACAATGCCTGATAGTTTTAAAAGAGTTTGATAGTTTTGACACTTTGTACTACTTCAACTGGCCCTGTGGCATGTCCAGTGATTTCAAGACCAGATAAGCCAATAAGAAATTAAGAAAGCTATGATATAGTTGAAGAACAAGTAAGCACCAGCAAGTCAGAGTAACCTCGGAGCTGCTGATGACCCCATCATCAAGATGCTCCAGAAACTGTTTACATCTACTTTGCTTCAAGCTACCACACCAAAAGCATGGCGTTGCATGGCATGTGCCTAGCGTTTCTAGATTACGAAAAAGCCTTTGATCTAATTGGTCTCAAAAATCATGTCGAACCTATGCCACCACTCCGTCCATTAAGAAACTCTATTCTCAATCTTGGACGATGACGCGTACCTAGGCCACACAATACAATTCGATCAAATTTTGATGAGAGAATTTCTTGCGTCGAATCTGCTTAGGTTATGTTTTCGAAAACTGAAGAGTAACATTTTGTCTATCTCTCTGACTCAATGCCCAAAGACAAATGTTTTAGAACGCACATGCTACCAGACATACGGCACTGAAACATGCCCTCCCAGGGATTACTTCACAAAAGTTTTCCTTGCCCAACGGACTTTGGAGAGGTGTATGGTCGATGGCCCGCCCTTTGTCTACATTCCATAAAAGAACCAAAGCTAATCGACATTAGAATCAGGTTATATGCAGGGTTAGGTTTATAACCAGAGTCGTTACTTCATTGATCTATATATTTCATATCTATCTAATATCCATACGATTTTAATTAAAAGTAAATAAACCAATATGATTTTAATGGACTTTTGTTTTCAGGAAGAGTGTGAAATTCCGCTGTACCCGGGCTCGGATTTGCCAGAATTGGCTCATGTTGTGATTGGCATAGAAAGTTAGTATTATCCATACCCGACTTTTTATCGAATTCTACTTAAAGTTTAATTTATTTCTTAAAAGAAATTATATTTTTAAAACTGCAATAATATACTAAAATGGTAACACAGTTTTTTATTTGTAAAGCAAATCTGTGTGGTATACGGTACTAAACTAAATCATGGAAAAAAAACTTCTATAAATGTGTTCGTTTTCTATACAAAAATAATAAATACTTAGTATTCCAGAACATCACTCAAAGTTCTAGTTCAAGAGCTGTCTCACCATATTTTGAAATTATATTAATAACTTCATAGTTTATCAGAATTCGAATTTAAAAATATTTTCCTCCTATTTCAGTTCTTTTGTCACGTTTGTATAAAATTATCTTATCGATTTACTATCCCTTTTAGGTTGTTCCCACGGTGACCCCGATTTCGTGGCCACATGTGTCCTAAACATGATGATGGGGGGCGGAGGGTCTTTTTCTGCTGGTGGTCCTGGAAAGGGCATGTACACACGGCTTTACACCAATGTGCTTAACAGGTAATTTTGTCTTCAGACTTCACTAATATTTTTTGTAATCACTTTCGTTTAAATTAAAGAAAATCAGTTAAAAAGAAAAACAGTTACCATATATCAAAAAGCGATTACGTATATGAGAGGTAAAGTGACTATATATTGTAACTGTAGCGTTTGCTCTCGTATCTTATGCATTTTTTATAATATGTATAATTATTAGAATAAGAGTATAATCGTGATAAACCTTATTTAGCATTTAAAAAAAATCTTATTCTCGTTAAAAAATTTATAGATATCACTGGATGTTCAACGCAACCGCGTATAACCACGCATATGGAGATACGGGCCTTGTTGTGCATTCAGCGTCGCCGCCGAATCGTATTTACGATACGGCGCTGGTTATAGCCAGTGAGTTGGCGAACATGGCTGGCAAAGTGGGCGAAAATGAACTAAGAGTAAGTCCTATCCATCTATATAATTTATTTTTAGAGATGTCAATATCTTTTGAAGTATTTTTAGAGACCTTGATGTATATATTTTTTAAACTTTTTATAAATGGGCAGAGTCGACATTAATATTAATTTACTAAGGGTGTAGTGGGTAGGGTATTAAATCTTTAATATTAACAAATACTTTAATGTTCTACAAAAAAAAAATAATTGACCTAACCCCTGTTAGTATTTTATTAATAAAATTAATTGATCATACTGTAATTATTAAATTTAAATTAAATAAACAAATTCCCCTAAAGAAAAAAATCTGTACTGTGCCAGTAACAAGTGAACGTCTCAACAGATTTAGGAAAAATTAGTTTGTAAAATTCCATTCTTATGTATGGACAGCCCTAATAATTATATGATACCCTATTTGAATCATTTATTGATGAATTCAATGGAGTATTTGTACCAAAGACTTTTTGGTCTCTGTAAGCCTAATTTCATGACTGGGCAAGTGAGGAATTACATAAAATGAGATTAAAACTATATGATATGTATGATGAAAGGCAGTATAATAATAGTGAAGAATTTAGAAACAAGCTAAAATTATACTCGAAAACTTTTCAAAAAAAAGTAGTTGCCAAATCACAAATTTTTGAGTTGTAAAATAAAAAATAGTTGTGATAAGGAAGCGACCTGGAAAATAATAAATGAGCAATTAGGAAAAGTCTCCAATGTAAAGAAATAAGCTTAATATAAATGGTAAAACTTTAATATCGAGTAAGGAGGCCACCTTTTGAAGATTTTTTTTTATCAACATACCAGCCACAATCACGAAGACTCTAAATTCTTCGCCTGATGCTGCCTTATTGTGTTTGAGAAAAACGTCCCTAGATGTCCAAAAGGTTTAAGTTTAGCTATATCAATAGCAAAGACATTATAAGAACATTCAACGAGCTTAAAATGAAAAAAACCAAAGACCTCTGGGGCGTTTCTGTCTTTATTCTAAAATCAGTAATTGATGTAATTAGTTCAGAACTAGCATTAATATTCAACAAATGCATGGATTGTGGAGTTTTCCCAGATAAGATGAAATTAAGTAGAGTCACGCCTTTATTCAAGGCAGGTTGATCAGATCCTACAAATTTTAGACCGATATCCGTGCTGCCTGCGCTGAGTAAAATTTTTGAAAAGATTCTGCTTGATCAGTTGTCAAATTATTTTGAATCCAATAAGTTACTGCATACGACAATACGGTTTTTCCAGGGGCGCTCCACGATCGATGCTGGTGTAAAATTGATTACCGATATATTTGACGCATGGGAAAATTCATGATGCGTTGGCGTCTTTTGCGACCTGTCAAAGGCCTTCGATTGTGTCGATCATATAACCCTGATAAGGAAGTTACGACACTACGGGATTGAGACAAGGCAGTATTTGCTTCAATCGTATCTAGGAGGAAGAATCCAGAAAGTGAATATTAATGGAGTTACTTCATCGGGGTCACAGGTGTGTGTGGGTGTTCCACAAGGCTCGATCCTTGGACCTTTCTTGTTTCTGGTTTACATTAATGATCTCCCATTCTTCGTAAAAGAGCTTGGAGAAATAGTATTGTTGCTGATGATACTCCACTCTTATACAAAGTTGAAGAAAGAACAAGTTTGATACATAAACAATGTATTTCTTTATGGTTAACTGGTTTAACCTAAATAATTTAATTTAAATGAAAAGAAAACAAATGTGTACGATTTAGCACATGTAATAAAAATTGTAATACAGCCAAATTAAAAGTAAAAGATGGGGAGATAGATTATGTAGACAGCACTGTCTTCTAGTAATTGATTGTAAACTCCAGTGGGGGGCACACATAGAAAATCTCTCAAATAGATTGTGTTCTGCTGCCTATGCAGTCAAGAAAATCCGCAGCCTCACCGACCTTCACACAGCCAAACTAGTCTATTATAGTTATTTCCACAGTGTAATGTCTTATGGCATTCTTCTTTGGGGTAATGCTGCGGAGGTTCAGACTATATTTATTTTACAAAAACGGGCAATTCGCGCGATTTGCTGTTTGCCCCCACGGGAGTCGGTGCGAGAGAGATTCAAGGATTTAAATATTATGACGCTTGCTGGTCAATATATCTATGAAAATATCATGTATGTTAGAAAACACATAAATCGTTTTAGTACTAATTTTGACTTTCATCAATATAATACCCGAAATAAAAAGATTTATGTGTAAATCCACAAGACTGCATAAAATAAGCAATTCATTTCAAGGAAATGGTGCTCGCTATTATAATAAAGTCCCAAGCAAATTCCGAGAGCTGTCAATAAACAAATTCAAAAATATTATTAAAAGAAAATTGATTGCTAAAGCCTATTACAGGACCGCGGATTATCTGAATGACAGAAGTGCTTGGGACTAAATTGCTCCTGTTCTAAAAATTAAAAGTTGTAAGCATGATCAAAAAAAAGACAAACCCGACTGAGTTTCTTGCTTGTTCTTCTCAGACTCGGGCGCGTTAGTGAAAAGCCTATAAAGTTTTAAGTGACGTGCAAAGGTGATCATGTAAAGATCTATTTGAATAAATAAATTTGACTTGACTTGACTTATCATTGGTAACGTAAATTAATATAATAAATAAATTATTTTTAGCGGGCCAAAACTCAATTGCAATCCATGCTATTAATGAATCTCGAGGCTAGACCGGTTGTGTTTGAAGATGTTGGCAGACAAGTACTTGCTACTGGAAAGAGAAAGCCCCCATCTTACTTCATCAATGAGATTGGTTTGTAGTATTATTTAAAAAAATCCATAGTTGAGATAAAATTGATAGATATTGAATATATATGTCCCTAGAGGAGGGAAATGAGCTCAAATAGTTTTACATCATCACCAAATGTCGTAGACTTACAACGAGGCATATAATAATAAAAAGAGGGACAAAAAAGTCTTACATAAATAACTATTATATACAACATATTACAAATTCCTTCAGTTCAAATGCATTCCAATCTTAACTTTTCTAAAATAATTGAGTTCTTCTGTTAATTGTCTTATTTTAAAAATTTTCAACCTTGTTTTATAACTCATGGGTAATTAATGAATAAATTATTGCGTAATACTTTATATTGTACTTGCTCCAATTGAATTAAATTTTTACAGAAAAAGTAACAGCTGATGATATAGTGCGAGTGGCACGACGTATGCTGAGCAAGCGGCCATCTGTCGCCGCGAGAGGAAAACTCAGCCATTTGCCGGCCTTCGAAGAAATACAATCGAATATGGCTTTGAGTAAGAGCGACTCACAAGGTCGAAGATTAAATTTATTCCGTGCGTAGTTATAGCACATTTATCTAGGATAAACAGTGAACTTTATTTTAAAATAAATTTAATTTGCTCATTTTTTTTTCGTTTTATTTAAAAACTTTATATGTATATTTGTTGGACAGCAACGCACTTGCGAGGCCTCTGGCAGTAACGATATTAATTATTAGCAACTGTTGGTTATGTTTTGGTGTACGATATGAAATCACAAGGCGTGAAAATATAATTGATTATGAACATTACAAAAACTACATAATTGTTTCCTATTAATAATTAATGAGGGATATTGTATGTAAAATGTATGATCGAATGATCCCGAAATATAAGTTTCATACATCCGGAAACCTATTGCATTCTTTGACGTCCCCTCCAAATGCCGAAAGGGTCTCGGGTTTGATCCGGTAAGGCCAACATTTGTGTGATGAGTATATTTTTGGGCTATGTACCACATTCAACTATGGGATATTATTTTAATCAAATAAATAATCAATATCAATATATTTTATATTAATATCCATTTTAAATAAATAAATTACTTTATAAAATAAACTAAATTTTAACAAAACTAGTACAAAAAAAATAAATTTCAAATTACTTTTTTATAAAAATAATTTATTTAATAAAAAATTCTAAATTTTATCAAAAATATAACTAAAATTAATATGATTAGAAGTATTCTTTGTAAACAAAATATCTATCCGAGTACTGTATACTAATAGGCACCACAAAACTTCTCATATATTTTCTTAATTTTAAGAAGAATCAATCAATCTTTTAAACAGGAGTGGATTTCATCAATCAAATTTTTATCTTATCAGTCGAAGTACTCAGTAAAATACTAGAGTCATTTAATAGAGGTATAAAAGACACACACTTTCAAACTTCCTTTATCTAGATTTCTTTCATCCAAAAACATTCAAAGAATGTCAGGAAACCATAAACAGACTTTTTCGACTCTACCCCATTGAGCTGAAAGATTGGATCTTCGTATCAATGGCAAAATTGAAAGAATGTCAAATTCTTCTATTATAAATAGAAGAATTTAAATTTTGTATAACTTAATCAATTTTGATAATTGGGATACTTTGATGATTATAAAAAAAAAAGCTTACCAGACCCCTTAATAATCAATAAAGAGTTAAAATTTATTATTTTATTTTAAGTTTCTCATTATGTTGTTTAATAAATAATAAATATTGAAATAAATTGTTGTTTATTTAAAAAATGTTAAGTATTTATAAATAGGAGTTATTACAAAAAAAGAGAGTTACCAGGTATAATTATTAGTCATTATAAGCAGTCATTAATAAAATTGCTTTACATTAAAATAAACAGCCGTACTTAAAAATAATTGTATTGTTTTCTAATACTTTGAGTTGAGTATTTGCTGTCATAGTAATTTTGATGGGAATTTGGATTATTATTTCATAAAAAAAGTATTTTATTTGTTTTGCGTTTAAATACCACCCTTCAACTATTTGCCATCGCTATCTGTATATACATTCTTTTCTCTTCTTGCTTTGAATACTGAACTCTTGAAATTACTTCCCTGTACTACAATATACATAATTGGTGAAAATGAAGTTATTTTGCATTAAGTTGCTTTTCACTTAAACCATTGAAGCTAATGATTATTTATGACGCAAGGAATATGTATATATAACTGTTATAAAAAATTAATCGACATTTTAATGAGGGTTCGAATTTTATAGTATACTTATTGGAAAAACCTGTATGAAAAGCTTGAAATGTTTTTAAACGAAAATACATATATAATTTTCATACATTTTGTAGAAAAAATAAAACGTGTAACTACATAAAGTTTATTAAAACATATGAAACAAGTTCAGTCTTGTCTTAAACTTAACATATTTATATACATAAAATTAAAAATGGATTATAATAATTCGGTCAAAAAGTTGTGCTTATTTAAAATGTTTACTCCCATAATTTATTTTTGTTCTTTTGCTAATTTAACAGCCAGTTTTGCTGCTGCATCGGCGTCGTTAACCATATTAATATTAAGTCCAGATTGCTCTAGAATTGTCTTTGCTTGTGACGAGTTTGTACCCTCCAATCTTACAATTAGAGGGTGTTTTGGGGGACTTTCTTTGCATGCGGCTACAATACCACTTGCAACTGTTGCACAGTTTACAATACCTGCAATAAAACGATTAAAAATTTTCTAATAATTAAAAATAAATCATAGTATGTACCTCTGCAAGGAAGCAATTCAGATTTATTTATTGTAATTTTTTTTCCACATTACGTTTATAGAACACATAACATATAAAGAACACATTAAAATATAACTAATTGGATGTATATGCACCACTCATTAGATCATGTAATAGGAAATAAATTATAGACAATAATTATTACACTTAATAGCTGGTAAGTTTCTTTAATAGTATCATTATATATTATGCAAGAAAAATATTCCTTACCAGCAAAAACATTGACAAATATAGCCTTCACTTTTGGGTCAGACTCCAATATTCTTAAGGCAGCTGACACTTGTGATTGACCCACACCTCCTCCAAGATCCAAGAAATTAGCTGGTCTTCCTCCACTTAACATTATTAGGTCCATTGTGGCCATTGCCAAACCAGCTCCATTGACCATGCAGCCGATACTTCCATCCATATCAATGTATGTCAAGTTTAATGAAGCCGCTTCCCTCTATAAAAACGAAAATGTGAAATTTGTACAATATTCTTTAATATTTATTAATAATTTTTTGATAATAATAATAAAATGGAAGGCTAACATAGTGCCCTAAAAAAAATTATAAATGGCAGTGACCCTCTTCATTTTTATAAATTTGTGAGAAAATAAAACAGAACATTTACAGAAGTTAACACTGCTGGCCCTTCTAATAATACTCAAAAAGTTTAGACCCTGGCCTAGTATTTTGCATTTAATGTATAATGTATTTGTTTTACATAACATGTATTTTTAAAAATATTGCAGAAGTCATGCCACTACAGATTAGATAACAAATCAATATAAATTTGTTGATAAATATTTTAATATGTATGATGTATGAGTATTTTACATACATACAAATATAAAAAAGCTGATTAAGATAACTGTAGCTGCAAAATTATGGAGGAAGCCAGTGAATGAGGAAGGATCAATAAAAATATTAGATATAGGGAATATTTCATACTCACTTCTCTAGGGTCCACTCCAGATACATCATCAAGGGAAAATATATCTTTTTGTCTAAATTCTGCATTGTCGTCAAAGTTTATTTTAGCATCAACTGCAACAACCCGACCATCATCAGTTTCTACCAGAGGATTGATTTCTAATTGAGTTGCATCAACCTTAAATAGGGATTATAATAATTAATCTTTGAATGAAGAAGTATTTAAATCCTAGATTTATAAGAATTGGGGCTAGAAGTTAAGTGGGGCCCAAGATAAAATCAATAAGGTGTTACCTTATGTTCTCTTAATTCACGCCTTGATCATATTTTTGTATAAACAATCATAATCCTGTCACTGCACCAAGTGAAACAAATGGTTATATTTAAAATAAAAGATTAGGTACCTTTAGGAAAAGCTGCCATAGTTTCTTGATTTCTTCTGCACACTTATTTACCATTGCTCCTTTGAATTCCAAAAACTCTGCTAATTCTTTAGCCATAGCATCTGTTACACCTTCATGAATATCTACTGGTATTGTTTTTAATAAATGAGGAGTTTCTTCTGCTACAGCCTCTATATCCATACCACCTGCTGGTGAAGCCACTAAAGCTGCTCCATTATAACTTCTTTCCATGACAATACTTAGATATGTTTCCCGTTTAATATTTACACTTTCAGCAACCATTACTTTATCTACCAATATACCTTCTTTTGGTGTCTGTTTTGTAATCAATTTATGACCAATCATATTTTTTGCTAATGGCATTATTTGTAGTGGATCTTTAGTTATGTGAACTCCACCTTTGAACCCATTATCAAAGTGTCCTTTACCACGGCCTCCAGCTAAAATTTGTGCTTTAACAACATATTCATCGGCTTTAAAATCTGACAATGGTTTAGGATCCAGACTAGAGTCAATTAGTCGAAAGTTTTGAATAGACACATGATGTTTTTTTAATAAATCTTTACTATGATATTCTTGAAGATTTAAATATCTTGCTGATTTAACTTGGGGATAGTATCTTGTGGCTAAGATATTAAGTACCTTTAAATTCTTGGTGTTCTTTAATGCAGCCATAATGCACTTTGTACCTTTTAAATAAAAAATTATGAGTATAGTTCTGCGTTATTATAAGATTAACATTAAACCACTACACCAACTTCATTATCAGACATAACAGGTTACGTGGATTAAAATCGTTGACACTTAAACAACTTTGTATATATTCGATAAAAATAGCCTATTTTTAAAACTATACTATAAATTTTAAATAGCTACTTTGTAGATTATTCAAATTTATTAAGCAAAATATTGTTTTTGTCAACCTACCTGCCCGATGTCTAATCACAGGCACTTATTGCCGTCTGCTGAAGGCTTAACGCTGATTAGTGATTTGAGATTTCTGATTAGAATTATAATACCATTTGGCATTTACCATTATTTGCGGCCTACGACTGACGGAATATTGCGTTATCCACTGAGATTATTTTGATTAAGCCACAGACTGCAACTTAGCAGTTACAGTTTCTAAAATAATTTAAACTCGACTCACCATTTACGTGTACTTCTACTACTACTACTTCTTTTTACTAAATGACTTCTTAAATAAAACAAATTTTGCTAATATCTTGTGAGAGATAAATGTTTAGAGAACAAAATAATATAAATATTATATTTAAAAAATTGGATGTCTTTTTGATTTGACACTGACAACTTTTTAAGAATCAAAATGTAATTTTATACCGTCAATGATGTATTTGTCAGATTAAGATAAGTTAAAAATATAACCTTTAGGTTTGTCTAAAAACATGATTTAACTTTTAAATATTTTACATTACTTATTAAATCTGAGGCTACTCTCAAGTCTCAACCTCCTGTAAAAGAAAGTGCTATCAGTGTTATTATTTAATACTAATACTTTTTTAACCATGTCAAATAATATCATTAAAGTTGGTGAATATATTGTTGTGCAAAAGCATAATTACAAAAAGATTCATAAGTTTAATAAATCTGATTCACGTATTAATGTTGGAAAAGATTCCGTTAGCTTAAGCGCTATTGAAGGATGCAACTATTTTTCAATATTTAAAATGGTAGCCAAAAGCAAAAAAAGTAGAGAATATGATCTAGAATTAGTAGAAGAAACAGCATGCCTTAAAGACGAAATTGGGATTAAATCTTCTGGTTCTGACAATAGGAATATATATGACGATGGCAGATCTCAAAAACTAACAGCAGATGAAATTCATGACTTGAAAAGTGATTCTTCTAAAGCTTCAGACATTGTGGAGACACTGATAACTAATTCAAATACTTTTCATAATAAAACAGAATTCTCACAGGATAAGTATTTGAAAAAAAAGGAAAAAAAGTATTTTGAGTATATACAAATTCTAAAACCTAATTTAAGAACAATAGCTGAAATTTTATATAAACTAGAACCAACAAAGGTACAAGGCATTCGCGTTGATACTTTATCTCAAATTGTAACTATGGCTAATATATGCTGTGATGGAAATTACTTGCTCTATGATTCTGGGTCAAATGGATTAGTGGCTGCCTCTTTATTAAATGCTATTGGTGATGGTACCACTGGACGATTGGTTCACATGCATCCAGGAAATATGTCTCAAAAACAAGCACTGTTAGCTATGAACTATAGTCCAGAGCAGTATAACAAATGTGTTTCTGTTAATGTATATTCTGCACTGAGGCAATATTATCAGGGCTGTGATACAAATTCATCAGAGAAAACTTTTGATGTTGCAGGAAGTAATAGTTTAAAAAGAAAAGGCGATTCAATAACTGAAGAATTTGTGAAAGTACCTAAGATATCTGAAACACAGAATCTAGAAACAAAAAGTGCAGACATTAGGTATACCCAAGAACCAAAAAAGCCAAAATGGCATTTTGACAACATAGAGGCTGCCAACATTTTAACAAATAAAATGGACTCACTGGTTATAGCATGTAAGGAAGATCCTCAAAATATTTTTATGGAATTATCTAAATTTGTTAAACCTGGTAGACCATTTGTTATTTATTACCCTTTTGCTGAACCGTTACAAAACTTATATGTTGCTCTCAAATCTCAAAGTAATGTAGCAGCTTTGAAGCTTACTTGCAGTTGGATGAGACACTATCAGGTAAATATAAAAATAAAAGTACTAAAGTAAGTAAAAAAATGTTTAGCAATTTCTTTATACATGTATGGATGTTCAATAATACCTTTTTATCTTACAGATTTTACCTGAACGGACACACCCAGATGTGTTAATGAATGGATCAAGTGGATTTTTATTAACAGGGTATATATTAAAGTGATATTATGTTTTTTATATAATTAAAAATAAAATAATTTTAACTACAAATAAAGCTATCTTTTAGTAACTTACATGTCTGCAATAATTACATTGATTTATAATAAATAAGTCCAAGAAATAAAATACCCAATTTTAATAAATAATTTATATTTTAAGCAATTCTTAATTTTCAATGAGTGGCCATAATGTGTGAAACAAATCTTACAGTATGAACTTACAAAATTTTAATTTCCATCAGACTAACACCAAAATATTATTTTTGCTTAGGGATATCATGTCAGTTTATGTGAAACTAGATTTATTGTCATCTAAGAATTGATGGTACTACATTAAGACAGTTTGGAATGTCCTATAAATTGTATGAAAATGTTTTGCTAAATATTAGGGTCTGGTGAAGACAATGGAAATGACCAATTACAATAATTTTTGGCACCAGTAAAATCCCTATTGCACTTAATTTTTGAGCATTATCTTTGAAAATGTGTTGAAGTAATGAATAATTGCAAATTATTGTACTTTAAACTAAGCATGTGCTGTAAATTATTTTAAAGGCTTTATTTATAAAGAACATATATTAACTATTTTATAAAGTAACATAATTCATAATTTAACCTATTACAGATGAGATTTGAGGAGAACAGAAATTTGCTCCAATTTTTGCTTATAATTCATTAAGATAATAAATGTTTAAACCAATTCAGTGATAATCAAGCCTATAGTGCCAAATTATTTAAATGCAATTTAGAACCAAAAGGTCTTTTCATTGCTTAAATGCAATACAGGGCTATAAGAAAGAAAACTTTATTCTCAATATTCGAAACACTTTACATAAATTGTTTTGAACAGAGTATTTGTAGTCCTATTGTCTGATGCATTACAAATACTTTAAGTTTTCCTACTCAAAGCCCTTTTAGAAATCATAAAGCTAAATAATACTAAATAAACTGGTACAGCCACATAAATACTTAATATGGAAAGGAAACTACATTAAGAAAATAAATAAAAAAAACTTCATTTGATGATCACTTACAATTGCATCTATGGAACAGTCAATACAAAAGACACTGCCACACTAAAATTGATCAAAATTCATTTTTATTTAAATTGAACACATGTGCAGTGCCACTGTTACTTTTAAGTATACTTTGGTATCTATGGTGTTATATTATAAAGCAGTTCTTACTGTGAAGAGAAAACTTAACAGTTTTACAAACCCTTGGTGCTAATATTATATATAAATAATTTACTTTGTTCCTGAATAAATTTAAAAGTTTTAAATAAAGAAATATCTTTTCTATCTTTTTTCGTTTGCCCAATTATGTAACAAAATATGAATTGATTTGAGTTTCATATTCAATTAATCGATTATTTCAAAATATGATATTCGGAATCGAATTTTATGACGAAATTTTTTGTGTAATCCACCAATGGATAACAAACTATGCACACATAACATTAATAAAATGTTTTGTGTTCGTAATTTATTATACGTAAATATTGGTATTAGCCCAAGGGATATATTGTGACAGCGCAGTCGCGCTAAGCTGAGTAAAGCCGTCGTGAAGCCGCTACGGCGATAGTGTGTAGCTATGAGGAGTCGTCATCATACCAAGTGTGTAGACCACACATTTCGTCATAGTCCTCCTGTAATCAACAATTCTATTGAAATAACTTACCTTGGTTTGAAATGCATTTAACAATCAAGTGTGTTTAACACACGCACAGCAGTTAGTATGAATGTAGAAATATATTCTAATGAAAACATTATATTAAAAAACTTTGTGTAGCACAAATAATAGATATACATATATAAAATAAATATATATAAGAAATGAATTACTTTTGTAAGAAGCATAATTACAGTTCAAAAACGTTTGTACTAAGTACATACCGACATCCAAGCATGATCCAGTACATCTTCAGCAGCAAAGCGCAACTCAGGTTGAGGTCGCAACATATTAGCGACGAGGTCAATGGCACCAGCAGAGACCCTTTCCCAATGAGGTGCCGGAAACTCCAGGCGCGCGGATAGTATAGCATCGAATAGCTTTTCCTGGTCTCCATCTGGTGATGAAAATGGTGGAAAACCGCACAGCAGTATGTATAGGATGACACCCGCTGCCCATACGTCGATCTAGAAGAGTTAAATTAATTTTATTTAAATATTTTTTTTTTTACAGGATTTAATCGAACAGTGGAACAAAACATTGCGAGGGCGTAAAACCAAAAATCAACTCTATCGGTTATAACATTACGAATGAATCAGGTTTAGACATCTAAACACGAATATACCGATTATTCATTCCAAATAAATCATAAATACGCGCAACGAACTTGAGAGTTTTGTAAAACCAATTACAATTAATTACATAATTAAATAATGTTTTACAATGTCCTGGTCGCATTCCCTAGGTTATCTATACTACTAAAATTATAAGAGATATTTTGTTTCATTTAAAGCGCTAATCTAAGGATCTTCTGCTACGAATTGCACAATTATTCTGTTTGAAATGTGTGAATGATGTGCATAAAATATATTAATTCATGCGGGTGAAATCGTAGGTAATGTAGTTTATTATGAAACATATACCTTAAGTCCATAGCCAGTCTCTAATAAGATCTCCGGTGCGACATAAGTAGGTGTCCCGCAGACTGCGTGCAGTGGATGCCACACCTCCACTGCTAGACCAAAGTCAGCCAGCTTTAGGCCTCGAATACCGCCGTCAGGACCTACTTCCACCTGGAATTTAAATAATAATTGCTTCATTGAATTCCATACAATACAAATAGAAATGGACATAACAAATCAACAGTGATTATAAATTAAAAATAATAGTTCTTATATATTATCTTCACTTCAAGTAAAAGCCAACTCCAATAAATTCCAAATAATTTCATTTTTTACTGTAGTTAAGATCTTGAAATACTTTCTCCTGTATGTTTTACCTACGATGCTCTCTCTAAGAAGTATTATTGTTTTAAAATTAAATTAAAACTAAAAAATTAAATAATACATTTACACAATGTTAGCTTATTTGTAATGAATCTGTATCTTACCAAGAGATTCTCGGGTTTGATGTCTCGATGCACAATGGAAAGCGAATGCAGATATGCGATAGCGGATGTTAGGTGACCGATTAGCAAACGCGACTGTGGTTCAGAAAATTTAGATGCAGCCGCAATACTATCGAAGAGGTCGCCACCTAAAAAATTGCTATGATTTAGGGATCTTCACGATAAATATTATACTATTATACTACTATACTATTCATAGGTCAAAGATGTTATTAATTTAATTGCATTTCTCTTGACTGTTTGCCCATCTATATAATATTGGCGTTTTGCTTGTTTTTGTTAAAATATGGAGCCATACATTTTTATAGCCAAAGATATAAAATGAAATTATATATTTTTGAATGGATTTATTCCAATTGGAAAACCCTGGCAATAAATTAAAATAAATAAATAAACCAAGACCTACAGAGAGCCTAAACCGCACAACAAAAACAAAGGAAATATTATTAATAGTTAATTGAGCGATGCGTGGTTATACAGCATGTATATGAAAAAAGTTAAGAATGAACTAAAACTTCCATGTGAAATAATGAATGAATGAAATATTTCTTAATTTTTAGTATAATGAGTGAAAATTTTGTTTTGGGTAAACATTTAAAGGCCCAAATCAAGTGGTGTTGTTGAGAATGATTAATTGTGACTGATTAAATAACATACCGCTAACTAGCTCCATAATAAGAAACAGCCATTCGGGACTGTCTTGTTCTTCTATCAGAGACACTATGCGAGGGTGGCATAGCTTTCTCATTACCCGTACCTTAAAAAAAAGTAGAAGTACTTTTTAAATTGTACAATAGTCATTAATGTATTATAATTAATTGAATTGCCAAAATGATCCTATCTTTATAACAAAGTCATAATAGGTAATTACAAGAATATTAAAATAAATTCTTGAAAATTTGTATCACTAAAGGGGCAATAACATATTATTTTATAAAAATAGATTGACTAAATCGGAATAGTTTGGATAGTTGGATTCTGAGATAAAATTTTATTTAATGCCTATCAATCCTGTCGCCTTTCCAAAAACAATACCAAAGTCAAGATTACCTCTGCCTCTACATAATGTTCTTTCCCTTTGCACTTAGCCTTGTCAATAACTTTGAGAGCATAATCCTTGCCAGTCGTTTTATCTTTACATATTCTTACAACCGCAAAGTTACCGTCACCTGAAAATCAATAATTTATAATAGTAAACTCAAAATATATTAAATGAATAATTTGTGATTATTTAATCTCGCCATATTTGAATTACATTCACAGACATTCTCTAATGACGATATTTTAACCAGAATCGCAATAAAAAATATATAATTTCAAATCTTTTATCAGGCGATTCAGATCAAAATTTTAAGAATTTTGTATCACCAAGTAGTTTTCATATAATATATATATAACCTAATAAGTTTGAATAATTAATGATATTTGGTAAAGCAATGTATGAAGCAGTTCCAAACCAAATATTAAAAACTAAATTGATTTTTTTCAGTTTTATAAAAACAAAAATTTTTTGACCTGTAGTAATCTGAATATTGCTGTGAAAAGAAACTGCCCAGCTATGAACCATATTCAATCCGTGAGTACGGACTTATGTACCTGTCTACTCTAAAGCGTATGAAACTATGAAATTTTCATTCCAACTGCAAAACATTTACCTATAATCTTTCCAACATTGTACTTTAGGCGTAGAGGGTGAGGGAGTAAGTTAGCGAGTTGAGTTTGTTCGTTGTCACCAGATCCACCTGTGGTTTCGTTCTCTTTACGCGCTGCACCGCTTGCCTTCACCGGCATACGGGGCTTCGGCCCTGATCTGAAATCATATAAAGTTATATATAATATATTTACGAGTTTCCAAGCCTCTTCACTGAAATACCATAATAGTTACTGAAACGATTTTTCAAAAAATGGTTTAAATTTTTTTTGTTCTCATTTTACTGTCGGCGAAATGTATTTTTTAACGTCATCTAATAATTTAATTAAATATAATAAAAATACACCTAAAAATTCAAATAGAACACAATTATCCGATTTCATGATAATTATGCGATCAATATATAAGTGGGTCAGTTAAATGTTATCTTGTTAGATAATATTATAACCTTTTTATTGCGGGTTTTGATATGTTTTGAAATTCCATCATATTCACAGTAAATAGTTACTTATTTAACTATTATTTCTTTGCGTATATAGCCTCTGGGTAAAGGCATGTGCTTTACTCAATTAGCTATATAAGAAGAACATTCTTATATGATTTAGCATCCATTTTAAATTGTATTTACAATTCCTCTTAAAAAACTTTGACATTACCTCGAATTTCTCGTGATCGGTGTCTTTCGACATTGCAAAACAGCTTTGCTCTCTTCAAATTCCAATTCAAAGTCTTCTTGATTCACTCTGAAAACACATTTCATTATGAAAATCTAAAAAAAGGCGATCAAAACGTATTTTTGAGTTAAAAATACGTAAACTAACTTATATTGTAAAAAAAAACAGTTTCTTTATTCTCAGCACACATGTATATTATCCAAATTAAATGAATAAGCTTCACATATTTTCATGTTTTTATTATTTACTAACTAGCTGACCTGGCAAACGTTGTTTTGCCATACATGTGATTTCAATTTTCAATTAATAAATAAAAAATAAGGGTTGATCGTAGAAGGGTGAAAATTTAGGATTGTATGTATCATAAAAAAATAGAAACTAAAATGTTTGTCTAAAAATAAAAATAAAAAAATAGGGGTGGACTACCCTTAACATTTAGGGGGATGAAAAATAGACGTTGGCCTATTCTCAGACCTACTCAATACGCTCACAAAGTTTCATGAGAATCGGTCAAGCCATTTGGAGGAGTATGAATTTTATATATAAGATATCACTTCATTTGTCACCTTAAATCTACCAAAACCACGAAATGTATTATTTTTAAGAATAAATTAATAAAATAAATTTCTCGTAGAAATATACAACGATTTATTAGTTATTATTCTATTATAATATTATCCTTGATTGAATAACTGAAATAATTTAACCTACCTTTCATTTCCATATGCAAAGAATACATCATCTTCGTCAAAGAACTGATGCAATGCTGTGACAGGTGTTCCAGACTGTGTGAACACTTTTCTCACACAGCCCGTGTCAAGTTTAATGCATTCAGTAATTGCCGCTAAGGCATGCTCCAGAGTTGGACTATTGCGTTTGTTCAATAGCAGTCTGCATACCTGTTAATATTACCCAAAATAATTGTATTATTGTTTGTAATTTGTAATAAATTAGCACTTGTAATTATTTACTGGATAACCATTGAAAAATAACAACATTTAATTTTGAAAAGACATTGATTATTATCATATATAAGAACAGCTCAGATTGAATAATATATAGCAAACCCAGGCTGCAGCAGACTAATACATTAACCCTTAATACTTGAATATAGCACATGTTTTCCTTGCATGTATTACCTTGCGGGGTTTGACACCGTTTCTAATAATTGTAACAATTCGAGGCCGCACAACATTATCACCAGCAGGACTAACTCTTGGAGATCCATTTCCAGTAGTACTGCTTCCATTTGTCTGAAATTATAATTGAGTGTTGTAATTTTTTTTTGTTTTTTACTAATTGTTTTTGTACATATGTGTTACACAGTTTATAATGAAAAATATTTTAATTATATGAATAACAAACTTTTAAAATATATTTCATTTGTAATAGAGAGGAAAATTCTAGATATGGTTTTCTATTATTAGGCGTTAACTTTCTTTACAATTATTTGTTTGAAATAAAGTCAAAGAGGTAATAAATATCTATACCATCTAAATCAAAACTCAGAAAATCTCGGATGTAAAATCATAAATATTGTATTTAGCTTGCTTAGAATGAAGTGCAAAACAGACCACAATAAAAAATACTACTAATATTTGGGTAATTGGAAATATATTATGCATAAAACAAAATACTACAAGTAAGTAAAGTAATCAAATTTTTACTACTTGTCATTCTTTAATAGTTTGGCCACAATATTATAACCCATATTACTAGTTCAACAACTGTAAGTATGTGTTAACTAACAAGTATGTTAATTGACATAATTGAGTTGGCATCATTGATAGACCAGTTTACCTGTAGGTATCTAGATAAGCGATTATTTGCTCGGGCAGGGGAAGGACTTGCACTGTCACTAAGAGACTCAGGTCCACTCAATCTAAATGATTGTGGGGTCACTGCACTTGCTTCATAGTCTAACCGTTTAAAAGGTTCTCCAAATCCACTGCAAACATATGACTGTCCATCCTCCAGGTCATCAAGTTTCCCTATCTATAAAAATGATTAATTTAATCATTCAGTTCAATTCTATCTGGATAAAAATAAGATTCATAAAACTTACTTTTCTACCTTCTAAGGAATATATTGTTCTGACTCCACTGGGTAAAGTAACATTGTCAACTAAGACTCTTGTAAGGTCTGCTGTCAAACTATCAAAAGATCTGAAAAATTACAGTTATGTAAACCTTATTGAAGATAGAAAATTTAATTTTTATTTTTGTTGATCTGTCTGTATAACAGTTAGACAAAGTGAAAGTATTTCAGACAAAATTATATCCTATTGGACTTACCTATATCTTTCTGGCAAGACTGGTATTATAACTCCAGAATAAAACTTGTCACCATTTCGAAAAAATCGAATCCTTTTTGCTTTTCGTGCTGGTTGTGTTCGAACAAATACATTACGTCGGTTCGTCCTAGATTTGATTATTTCCATATCACTGATATCCTTTTCGAGTTCGCATACTGAGCTTGACCGACTACCACTACGACTCAAATTATTCTCCATCCTGAATAATGAGAAGAAGAACAAGTTAATTTCATTTTCATTAACGGAAAATAATTAAACACAAACCACGATTCTGATTGACCTCACCTCACTTTTACTTTTATTGTGAATGAACAGTTAACAAATTTCAATTCTAGTTCATCATGTATATAATTATAATTGCAGAATTTTTAAAAAGATGTGTAACTTTTTAAAATTATAAAAAATTAAATAAATGGAACAATATTGGATTTCAAGAAGTACGGAAATCTACGATTATCACAATTCGGAAATCTGAAATCTTGGAGTACCTCAAATCATAAATGTCAAATCTTTTTTTTTTTCAGGACTGTGGATACAAGTCTTTTAGTCGAAATACAAAATAAAGTATAAAAGGTTACATTATGGTAATTTAAACTAAACCAATTATTAATTACTAATTTTATATTATTTTACAATTATCGTATTTTATTGGTTAAAAAAATCTCTCTAAAGAAAGAATTTGAAAATAGGGTTTAAGTAAGTGAATACAAAAGCAAATCTTGAACGCGGCGGGGTATACCTAATATATAGCACTATGTTATTTGTTAGTAATGCACTAAGTTAAATGTAAACAGAGGTATACAATACTCAATTTCCAAAGCATTAAATAAAAGTGTTTTCTCATTAGTCATTTCCCTTACGCCAACATTTTGTAATAACTACTAATTTTCTTAATACTGGTGCCAATCCTGATGAACGACTCACTAAAGTAAACCTAATTTATAATTCATTAAAATTAGTTTAGTTTTAAAGAGAACCGTATTTTATTATTCCAATGAACATAATTTAGAGAGCACAGATTAAGACGGACATATATTTTGTTAAATAATGTTATAATGTTTTTTTATTAACTTAAAAATGATGAGTTTGGAAAAATAAGAATTTTTGTAAACTCAAAAATATGTATGTATAATCTTTATAAGACATAAAATAAATTATTTTAAAATTATTCTAATAGATATTTTATTTTTTTAAATAGTGGCAATAATTTTGTCTTGTTGTTTGCCTTAATAAATTAAAACAAAAAATACATTTTATTTAGTGTAAGTGCTATTCTAATTTCTAGATGGATTAAACTTATTTTAGGTGAAAGACTGTGGACAAATTTTCCAAACCAAATTTATCGAAATGTATTTCTAGCTTCCTTAACATACATTTTTTGAGTAAATATTTCTAGATGACGAAAAGAATGACGTTTAAAATATGCTTCACCGCCAAATTTGCAAAATATTTAAATATATGCGATTTAGAATTAATAATAATTACTTAATAATATTTTGCTTAATAATATTTACTCCTGTTTCAGCTTTAGTTATTTCTTCAACTTTAGTTACTGCTGACGTTTATTTACGCAAGCAACCAATGCGCTGGTCTATCGATGTGGAATACACAACATTATAGAGGACAACACAAAAAGAAGTTTACTTTTTTTCCAATGTTTCACCGGAGACATATAATGACTCTCTGGAATGGTAGCACTTATACCAAAATTTTATACATCCACTGATACAGATGTACTTACGCAATAAGATAATAAAAAAACTAGATACAGAGCTCGTACTGAATTTTGGACATGTATTAGAAACAACAATGAAACTATGGAACACTGCAAATAGATTAAAGAAAATTATCAAAGATTGTGGGTACAATAACGAACTTTTGGAATGGCAGCTGCGTGACCGGTTTGCTATGGGATTAAACCACATACATTTAGAAACAGACTTAAAATAGAAGTGGCCTGAATTACAAGAAAATATCGACGGAAGAATGAGAAAAGTCACATTTTCCGAAGTTTTTGCAGTCGCACAGTCGCGCGAACAAGCTGAAAAAGATACTACCGGTAACACGCCAACAACATCGTCTTACATTAACAAAGTTAAAAGAGGGGAAAAAAAACGTATTCAGAACTCATGCAGACCCAAGAAACTATATGTACATCAATGTTTTCGCTGTGCACATAACACCAAACACGATAATTTCATTTGTCCAGGAATAGAACATAATATGTGTGGTGCTTGCAACGTTAAAGGCCATTTCGACGCATGTTGCATTAAATCCTATCTTTGACCAACTGCGTCAAACGCTTTCAAACGGCGTCATTTTCTCTAAAATTGATCTCAATAATGCATACCTACAGTTTACACTAGCACCAGTCACGTAATAATCTATATTATTACGTGAAAATATCTTACAATATCAACACATTCTGTTATATTGATAATATCCTTTATTATCAATATAACAGAATGTCATTCGGCATATCTACTGCCCCATCAATTTTCCAACATTAACTTGATAAACTTTTGGGAGATATTCCCCGGGTAGCCATATATTTCAACGATATCGCCGTTACTGGAAAAAATATAAAAGATCACTTACATACCTTGTCAATTATTTTAGTTAATCTAAAAAAAATGTGCCTTTTTACAAAAGGAAGTTGAATACTTAGGCCATATAAAAGGGTACCTTCGCCATCCAAAATAGAGGCAATTACCAAAGTTCCCGAGCCAACAAACATTACGGAACTGAGGTCGTTCCTTGGCTTAATCAATTACTACGAACATTTTATTCCGCATCTCCATAGTATTTGCGAAGATTTACACAAATTAACAAGTAAAAACCATCGCTGGCAATGGTCAAAACAGAACAGAATTTTCAAAAAAACAAAGGCGTGTATTTTAAAGTGACAACCATTGATTGCATTTGATCAAGAAAGACACCTATTCCTTGTTTGTGATGCATCAGAGAAAGGGCTATAAGCTGTAGAAGAGCCAATTGCTTTTGCTTCTCGCTAATTAACACCAGCGGCATCTAACTATTCTGTTATAGATTGAGAAGCTCTTGCCATTTTATTCGGGGTAACTAAATTTGACCAATACCTTAGAGGAACATCTTTTACATTAGTTACCGATCACAAACCATTAATTCATATCCTGGGACCCCGAAGAAATTTACCAAAAATTGTTAACGACTGCCTTGTTCGATGGGCTTTACTGATTAGAAGTTACAATAAGGAGGATAAGAAGAGGAGAAGAAGCATAAGAGGTGAAGAGAAGAAGAATAAGAGAGAGGAGAATAAGAGGAGGAGAAATAAGAGAAGAGGAGAATAAGAGAAGAAGGAGAATAAGATGAGAAGAAGAATAAGAGGAGGAAGAAGAATAAGAGGAAAGGAAGAAGATTAAGAGGAGAAGACTACGTGGAGAAGAAGAGAAGAAGAATAAGAGGAGGAGAAGAATAAGAGGAGAAGGAGATTAAGAGGAGAAAATGAGTAAGAGGCGAATAAACTGTTGTTGGTACTTTTATGAAGATCTATTGTTAAGGGAAAGACGAATGTAACGTAATATGCAATATTATATAATATATAATACTAGCTGATCCGGCAAACGTTGTTTTGCCATACATGTGATTTCAATTTTCAATTAATAAATAAAAAATAAGGGTTGATCGTAGAAGGATGAAGATTGTATGTATTTTTGTTTGTTGTATCATAAAAAAATAGAAACTAAAAATTTTGTTTCAAAAATAAAATTTAGGGGTGGACTACCCTTTACCCTTTTTCAATCCTCAGATAAACAGTTAGATAGTACTTTTTTAGATTAGACAGATAACAAAATATCGATCGACTCGACTGCATAATTCTATCGATCGATTTATGCAGTCCTCTTAGACAGAATAGGTTACGCATGTTAGCTAAAATCAGTGATTTTTAGTTTTCTGAGTGTACATCAGAATCGATACAATTGATAATCTGTCAACAATTTTCATTAATCTGTGGAAGGATACCTAAGTCGCATGACGCATAATTTGTGGTGAAGTGTGTCAAAATACTCAAGAATCCTACCTTCAGTTTGGATTACAGACAAAGAGAGTAGTAATTTTTGTTTTACAACAACTTGTGAAATTTTTTGTGCACAATGTCTTCCAGAAAAAAGGTTCTTCTAAAGGTAATAATTCTAGGCGACAGTGGTGTTGGCAAAACTTCGCTTATGAATCAGTTTGTCAACAAGAAATTTTCCAATCAGTACAAGGCTACCATTGGCGCAGATTTTCTCACGAAAGAGGTAATCGTCGATGATAGAATTGTCACAATGCAAATTTGGGATACAGCAGGTCAAGAGCGTTTCCAATCTTTGGGGGTGGCGTTCTATCGTGGTGCTGATTGCTGCGTATTAGTTTTTGACGTAACGGCCCCTAACACGTTCAAGTCCTTGGAGAGCTGGCGAGATGAGTTCTTGATACAAGCATCGCCCCGTGACCCTGACCACTTCCCTTTTGTCATCTTAGGTAATAAAGTTGATTTGGATAATCGTGCCGTTTCTGCTAAACGAGCTCAGCAGTGGTGTCAGAGTAAAAATGATATACCTTATTTTGAAACCAGTGCTAAAGAAGCGGTCAATGTAGAATTAGCATTCCAAACCATTGCCCGTAATGCTCTGGCACAGGAAACAGAGGCAGAGCTGTATAATGAGTTTCCAGATCAAATAAAACTGAATGCCAATGATAACAACCGCAACAGGGATGGAGACAATTGTGCTTGCTAGAGATTCATATACAATCTCCATATATAGCAATACATTAAGTGTCCCACTATTTTATATAAAATTGAAACAATAATTATTTTTATCATAAGCTATTATTATTGCAGTACTTGTAACATTATGTAAAAATGTACAGGATTCATAGACACTCTTAAATAACTAATTATGATATTCAGTATACACTTATGACCTAACTTGCACTTCAATACATGTTTGTTTTAAGTTTTACTATTTTTTAAATCTTAAATTGCCTAAGAAATATCTTGTATTATAGTATATTAGATTGCATTTCACTGTCTTCAAACCCAGTGAGAAACATCATTCCTTATTTTCTTTAAAACTAATGACTTCTCAAATCAACAAATTTGGTTTGTGTAATTTGAAGAAATATTGAGGCATCTGTATTATTGGGTAAAAATTACATTTATGTACTTCAAACATACTTGTAGTAATTAGATCTGCTGAAGCAATAATTAAAATAAAGAAATGTTTAAATAAAACAAAATTGGAACATTTTTATTTTTCAATATATTATTTCTGTATATATTTGAATTTTATAGCACTAGATGTAAGTAGTTAATGAAGTTAGACCATTGAGAGAGTTACTCAGCATTTTTATAACTCATAATTTAAAAGTCGCTATCAGGTGATTTGTGAAACAACCTTAGGGTACAATGCATTAAGATACAATTTTTTCATATACAGCAATATGTGTGTTGTAGTTTGGCTAATTTGCACTATCACAGAAAGGCCTTGTGTTAAGACTGTGAA
The DNA here is from genome assembly GCA_963693355.1 of Pontia daplidice. Taxonomy (NCBI): domain Eukaryota; kingdom Metazoa; phylum Arthropoda; class Insecta; order Lepidoptera; family Pieridae; genus Pontia; species Pontia daplidice. The sequence goes on from CAVNZL010000003.1 coordinate 3,151,912, forward strand.
TGATCATTGGATTTTATAAAAATTATTAAGGATATTACTATGTTACACTGTGGGCTGCTTTTAGCATATAAATTAGGAAAAATGTTTATTAATACAAATCATAAATATATGACTAGGAACTTAGTTATTTATAGCATATGACATATGCTGTAATAATGTTTGCTTTTAATTTTCTATCAATAAATTTAAAAACCCCTATTTAAAATTGTTTTATTTGTAATCCTATGTGCATACTACTTGTAATTATACTGCTTATAAATTAAAAGCAATTTTAATTAAAAATTAAATTAATAATAATGCTTCAAGTACCATAGATTGCATTTTTTTTTGAAATAGCAGTTTTGTTTGTGTTTCTACTAATATACTTAAGTGGTATCTTATGAAACTAATCCTATTTTACTTAGTTCCACTTGATGATAATGTTACGTCATGTATGTATATTAAGAAAATAACATTAGTGAAAGTTTTTAAAGCATATTTTATGTAATAAGAATTTTAAATATTAGATTTTTAAACTTGTTAGCTGTATTACAATTTTATTAAATCTATTTCATTCCCCCTAAACAACTACACTTCATATCTAACTTTAAATTCACTCTACCTATATATATTTCATTATTTAACCTGATGTTATAAAATCATGGTATATAATCACTTGACTAAATTTAAATATGTAATGTATTTACATGTATCTCTTCTTCAATATGTGCATTGAGGCTGTGTCCACTGTGTACATGGCACACGAGTTAGTATTTTGATTCTGAATCTGCCGAAAAAATTTGTTTTCTGAAAGCAGCCTGCAAGTGCTGAGTAACTACTGCAGTCTCGTAGATGCGAACATTAGCTTGTTTTCAAGTTACTTCAAGATTTTGTATTTTCACTCGCCTCTCGAACACGGACGCTCCCATCGCGACGGACGTGTTCCCCGTTTTTTACCAGTTTGATATGAGTAAGGGTATCCCTTTGTTAATCCAGAACAAAGACTACCTGTGTCATGAAGTTACTGAAATTTACTTATTGCCAGTTTTTTTAGGTATAATATCCGTATGTGAATCGTTCGAATGCGTTCGAATCGTCCGCATTCGCTCGCTAGCCGGACAATTGTGAGTGGGAATTCGTTGGGTATTGTGTGTTGAGTATACGCGCGAGCGAATTTTTTTTAAAGGCATTTTCCAATTCTTGTCATTATATTATTGCCAAAGACCATCATACCGTTTTTTTTAAATAATAATTATAATATCGAGACACATTTCAAACACGGTCTGTTAGACACAAAGTTAGCTGTGTATATAAAATATAATCTTGTGTTATGAGTGTTATGAGTGTTAACATACTTAACATGAAAATATACTTATATACGTTTTATAATTAAAAACGTTTTATACATATAAGAACCAGACCACAGCCAACATTTTTTTTCTTATACACATACGACAGTACGACAAGCAAGATAGAGACAAGCCATTTACTGGCTAGGCAGTAGCCAGCAGCTCACACAGCGTAATCTAGGCATAAAATTAAATTAAATTATCCATAGACAAATAGTCTCCAATCAAAGGGATACTGAATTGCAATAAATACACATACCGCACCGTCGGAAACGTTATATTTTATACGTTCTCTCAGAGACAGAATGACTGATGATGAGCAGTTTAGTGTAACCAGTTCTCAAAATGGCCTAGGGACCTATCAATGCGGGCTGTGGGTGTTGCCACTTAGGCCACCCCACAAGCTCGTTTGGCCCCCTATTTTATAAAAAAAAATATCAAAAAATATTCAAAATTCGTATTAGAGAATCGTGCTTGCTCAAGATTAAACGAAGGGCGATAAGAATGGATTGTGACACCCCTAAGGTTAAGGGAAGTCAAAAGAAAAATTCAGAATAAAAGTAATACAATAAGATACTTTGTAAATAAAATAAGTTATGCCAGAATAACCCAGAAGCAAAGTGAGAGTAAAAAATCCTGTTTAAGTTCATTAAAAATAAAACTAAATTTAAGGATGCAGAAGTAACGTGTGAATGAGTGAAATGGTATCCTAGATATGGAAGAGAAGCAAAGTGCTGCATGACATAAAAGGAGAGCCTGGGTGCAATGGTTTAGGATAGCTTGATAGATTGCACTTTTTACTGCCGCAAACTGTGAAAAATTATAACGTAATTACATGTATAAGCTTACTAACGCATATCACTTACGCTTTAGGTATAGATTTAAGCATTGAAAATATGCAGTGACATTTAGGACCTAACAGATTTCTTTGGGTTTAAAGTTTATTCTATAGACATACACGTACAAACTGATTTGATTTTACTTTTAATAAAATAAAATTGTTATACAACGAAATTACAAAACTTTAACTCGAATTGACAAAAATAGTTGCCACCGCTTAAAGCGAAAGTATAATTTCCTATTAATAACAAAGTTTTGCTTGTATATATGTGTGTGTACGTCACCTCGTATTTCATCGCGGCCATTCATTAGTACGTAAGCAGACTGATTCAGAACAATAAGGACTTTTCAGCCGCGCATGCGGAGTGCGGGGCTTGGGGCAAGGGAGGTTGGGCTGTTTCAGGCAGCCACCGGCCAGTTAGCTCGTTCAGTCTCGCTTGTGACATGAAAGGGCGCGGTCCTCCTTACGCATCACGGTGCTCCGAGCAATGCATCACCATGAACAGCCGCCTACGATTGCATGTAATGGTAAGTTATATTTTAAACAAAATAATACTAAACATTATTACTTTGAGTCTGATGATATGAGCCAAGCATGTTTAAAATACACTGGGTGTATGATTCTGATGCAATTTATTGCCATTACACAATTCACAGATGCTTCATTTTGCACCCATTTTGCTCCTTTAAAATGGGTTTCATAGAAAAATCACATCTTTTAAAACATATTTTTTTATAGAGGATATAAAACCATTTATAACTTCTACTAAGTTGTAATTATTTTTAATACAGTTGTAATAATAGTTAATATTGTTTATACAATAAAATTATAAATATATTCAATTAAAAAAAAATACGTATTAAAAATGACGTAGTTTTAAAGTCTGTAGAACGTTAGGTCTACGAAAAAGGACATCGTAACCTTGCACATTGAGGACATGCTACGTCGTAATTCGTATTCATTTGTAGCATCAACACAACCAAAAAATAATAAAGTTATTGTAATTATTAATCAACTTCTGTATTTATCAACTTCTGTATATAATGGATTGCTAACATTTGGTAAATATCTATTGAAATTTGAGCGTTTATTTTCATTTTATATAGTTACTTGTGTTATCGTCACCTTCATGTTACATTTGAACTTTAAGGAATGGATAAAGGTCGGGCAAGGTCACAGAAATAGAACCTCCTGTAAACAGACGACTGAAATTGCGACGCATTCCTTGAAAGTGTAGAGGTCGTTTGCAACAAATTAAGTACCGTCAACTATTTGTCTTTTTTATTTCAGTAATGGTGTCAGAAATATGCAATTGGTATTAAATTAAAACTCCTTCAGATCTATGTTCTATAAGCATAGAACTAGAACTGAACTTATTAGCATGTGGCCTCTATTTTAACTCCTTTCAAGAAACAAGTTTAAGTTCCAGCCCCCTGTTTAATAGGAACATATCATTCATGATTTATTGCTTAGTGCACCTTTAATGTAGAAGAATATTTTAATTGATAGTTTTTGACTGGTGCTTTATGCAGGGTTGTTATTATCTAAACCATTTTTACATAGTCAAATTAAAATGAATTAATTCCTTTTTTTCTCCATCATACTGATGATATTATGACTACTGAATTGAAGAATTCTGGAATATTCAAGCTATACGATAGATATAGAAATAAAAAATATTTAGTGATATGAATGTACAGATAAATATATTATATAAAATCAAATTTGCAAATAACATTATTTTTTCCTTTAAAGTGGTGTTATTTTTTCTTTGGATTTAATAACATAAATATCGAGAGGTAGCTGAAGTATAGGTATTTATGGTACGTAAAAGCCAATTAAGATCTACAATCATTTATCTAAATATTAATCGCGTGCAGTGTATAAAAGCGGTCTCTTATTAAGGGTTTTATTGTTTCAATAAATAGCGTCAGATAAGATACCGTACGTACGTACGTCAAGAACAAATGTGTCCATAAAATCCTAAAAATGAGCCTTCCTATAAAAGTTTAATGTATATAATAAACATACATAATAAAATAAAACCTAATTCAAAGCTTATAGACTTAGTATCTACCTGAACTTCTAAACTATTTTTAAATTTGGGTGGGAATCTTGACGGTAAACTATATCATGTGTGAATATATTAGAAATATACATTAGGAAGTTAGTGTATTGATGGTTTTTAATTTTTATAATCTTTAATTTCAAATCCAATCGGAAATGAAAAGATAAAATTTGTTTGCTAGGAAGCTAAGGTGATGTGTACTTAACTATTAACAATCACATATGAATTGTATATTATTATGATAATAATTCCCTAGTGGTATTCATTTTTTATAGTATAAACCACCAGGGAATTTTTGTTCATTCTATTGCCGATCCGCAACTTGTATGAATTTAGAATAAATTATCTGACTACTTGCAAACAAAAAAATCTTTCATTGATCATATTTCAGTTTAAATCTATTATCTTAATATATTATATCCTACAACATCCTAAGCATATTAAAATCCGTTTATTAAAATCGGCTTTTATATTTCGTTCCTGTTTTACAAACCGTTTCTAATTTATGCTGAAATGTACAGGCACGTTTTACTCCTTCGTATAGTTGACCTTCGTATAAATACCATATACACATAACAATATTTCAGTGACATACTTTCAGCTAAAATAATATAATATATCGCTTCGTTTATTTTTTTTATTTTATTTAAATCACTGTACCTTATGATAAGTATGTATGGTTATGGTATCTCACTAATAACAAATGCACGAAACCAATGTTGTATAACTCCAAAATATGAAGCCAACAACATAATATATAAACTGCATATAATTATTTGTATAGAATCCTTTTAAGGCCTCTTGTGGCTCTTGTTCTTAACAAGAAACAAATTAAATTGACATCCGACGAGTAGTTGATGAGTTATTGCCCTCGTCAATCAGTAGCTGAAAATATTTTACCATATACATATAATACATACATAGTTGATAGTAGGTAATATTGTAAACTAAAACAACCTAGTTTCAACTAAAACAAAAGTGCACTTGTTTAATATAATAACTTATATTTTAAAACAATTGTTTAAGTTTTTATAAAATAAAGTGAGCTTTATATAACAGACTGTATTTGTTATTTAGTGAACAATCAAGATTTAATTTTTTTATTATGTTTATAAGAATAGGAAAATATAATAACACTATCAATAAATTGTCTTGGACGTACAAAAACTGAAATTTTAAAAAGTTTTTACAATCGACTAAAGGTTATTGTTCGCGTGTTTGGAGTTCAGACAGTAAATGTATTAAAAATGTATTAATTAATAATGTATTAATACTTATTAAAAGTTTTAAAAATTTCAATTATAATAATGCATGTTGCTCAAATATTTCCTTTTGTTTTCCAATAGTATCAAAACAGTATAAGCCGACTAGTTACTTGAAATGAAAAATATAAAAAAAATTGTTGACTATTCCTAATCTTTTCACGTCTTGCACTTTTGCCAATTGTTGATATTATTTATACCAATAAATGTGTTTTCCTCTACATAAAGTTACAATTTCATTAATTAATTATTTATTCATTCACTTATAAAAATTTCCTCTAAAAATGAGCAAAGGTTGTTGTCTAACGAGTCTCTGTTTATATTTTCACCTTTCTATATCATATTATTATAATAAGTTTTTACTATAAAAGTAATTGAACAATGTTTTTTTTGCGGTCAGACAATACCTGGTTATAAGACCCATAATAGTGTGAGTTAGAGGGATCTTGTAGCGTGTGTTGTCATGCGTATCACATTACAATACATACTTTAGGCCACACATCAAGTGAAGATAATCTTACATTATAACCGTGTTATTCAAGATTTTTAGTCCCAATATATAAGATATCAATAAATACTTGAAAATAAATAGGGAATATAGTTGTTCAACATATTATTTATGAAAGAGTCCTTTAGAAATCTGCTCGTGTTTTTTTCGCCTTGAATTGTTCTTTTATGGCCGCAAGTCTAGCATTACGAAGCCAGATAGCTTATCAATCACGCAGGGTTTGTCATCGGCACTTCATGGATTATGCGGATAATATTATCGGTTTTATCAAACTACGCGGCTATCCTTTTAAAAAGTTTATTCTAAAGTTCCATTTATTCTAAATGGGCCGAACTTGTGACTCATTTACGTACCTACATTCTTGATAATATCAACAGTTTACTTACTTTCTGTAATTAAGTTTTAAAAAATTATCTACATTATTTTGTGACTCTTTGATACTAATAGGATTGCATGATTAACGACTAGAGACATAATATCAATAGTCTTCGCATAATCGTTACACAAAATTATTGTGCATTTTTAATCAATTAAACTTAATTGTGATAGAGGGTTGAAGAGGATAGCCGTTTAATTATGTATTAGAATTTAAGCTACAATTAAATACTTATAATCAAAGATATCGCACGTGATGACGCATGCGTCAAAGTTATTGATTGTAGCTCACACTCCTTTGAGTGTTTTTTTAAAGGCTAACTTAGCAGGGGAAAATATAGATAATTTTCTATAACATCATTCAGTGTATCGAACGTACTAATTAAATGTAGGTATAAAGCTCTAATTGACGTTGATACTGAATGACTGCTTTATTGTGGCATCATTTATTGTTGTAGGAAAAATTTGTTTCAATTACTCGCATAAGGACCTATTGAAGATTTAATGAGTTCACGCCATAGCAGTGTGAATTATAAATGTTGTAACGACCCACAACTTGTGTTAGGGAAATATAAACTACTATACATTTATTCTTATGGACCTATATCAATAAATTAAATAAACAGGATTGTGACTATTATAAGAGAATCTTTAGGGATTTTTATCGCAATCGTAGAATCAATACCTATAAAGAATATATTAAATTTTGCGATTTTTGTGAAATTGTAAATTCCAGTCAAAATATTTTTGGATTCACTAGATATAACATTCATATTCTAAATGTAATGACAATTTAAATAATGATGCTAGGGTGGTTTCATTATACGCAAGATTTATTTATTTGACCAGCATCATAGATGAATAAATAAAATTACAGTTAATAGTAAGAAAATAACAGATATGCCATGGACAATATGGATAGGTTAAAATGTCGTAACCTACCTAACATGGCGATAATTAACGTAGTTTTTGCTTCATAGCCATCCATCCCTGTTTCTTTGCACTTATTTTGGTTCGCTGGGAAACCTACCCAGACCAAATTAAATAATATTCCAGATTTATTCTTTAAGTAAATTGGATTAAACTTCTCTGTCTGTCTGTCTGTGTCGTCTCTCTTACACTATAAAGATAAGGTGTGTAACAAGGAAAATTCCCTGAAGGTCAATTCAAGGATAGATTTCAGGCGGCCCCGTGTCTGCTCAAGTTTCATACCAATCCGGGCCTCCAATAGGAGACATGGACATGATTTTTTATTATACTAAGTAATATTCTTAATTTTATTGGGATATGACATTTTGAATGATTGTAATTTAGGGAGGTACCTCTCTAAATTACACATGTTAATTGTTTGTTTAAAATATTGTACCGATTAGTATTGATTTTGGTTAGTTTCTTTATATTTTAATTTCGATTTCTGCATTTTGCATTGGCCTAATTTTTTTTAAACAAAAAATGATTCCTTTCTTCGATTGAAAAGAACTTACATATAATTTTAAGTGAAAGTTCGTTATTATTATTAGAATATTATCATTACTATTTTCTATATTATCGTCATACATATCTTTCAGTCTTGATTCTATAAATAAAAGTCACGAGAAACGTTTAATTACGTCTTTCGTACGTATATACGTAATAGCGATGGAGAATTTTATCGATATCTGTGGCAATCAAGCTGTTTCTTACTTTATAGGTATTATATGCTTTGTGCATTTAATTTAAATACATACAAATATAGAAAAGATGAATATCATCGTAAAATATGGAATTCTAATACAATTGTTAAATTTTGACTGACCTTTACGTTAAAGATTACAATTTCAGAGTAAAAGTAACAATACTGAATAGAAGATCCTTGATTAGTATAATAAAATAGACAATTAGTAACTTTAATTTAAATTATATAAAGGAGTAACTTCAATTACGTGATAAGATTTATATTTCTGATTTTTGTATGATATGTTGTAAACAAAGAAATATTTCAGTATAAAGTAACCAAGCAATTAATGAATAAGACGTTGATATCTATGTCCACTCGTAAATCGTATTTTGTGCCAAAGAATGAATGCTTTTAAATGCTATCGCAAATACTCAATATAAAATAAGAACATAAGATAAAGAAACAAATAGTCATACATTAATAAAAATTTGAAAATTTAAAATACATAAACACGTAAATGTTTGTTGTTTGACATTGACCGAAACCAATAAAATAAGGATATAAGTATAATAATTATTACAATACTTCATATAATAATAAAATAATTTATTATATACATTTTGAAGTAGATATATGATTGTTGTTAATTGTGTTTTTATTTCTGTCCATCTGCATCCCTGTAATCTTAAAGGACGTGGAGTGCAAATAACGTTATCTGTGGGGATTTTTAAACAGGTGTCAAATCGCGTGGCCATTGATCGGTGGGCGGGCGGCAAGAAACCGTCCGCCCACGTGTTCGCTGACACTAAGAATAGCCAGTCTGCCCTGAGCCAGCGACACGTTCACTTTTGTGCGTTATTTTTATTATGAATTAAAGTGCCTTGATAAAGCAATATTTTAAACTGATAAGTTTAAAAGTTGAAGTGTTCTAGATATTCGATTACTATCGTTCCTTAAAAGTATGATGTTTTAGTGTTTGTATTAGTGTGTTACTGCTAGGTCGCGTGTGTTGAAATTTATTGGATTAGTTTGGCTGAAGTTCTATCAGCTAGACGGCACTGGCGCCGGCGCCCGCGCAGCAGTCGCTTCGAGGTCGGGTATGCGATGCGATGCGTGACAAAATTTCCGATCTCCTCAGCAAAACTGTACGCGCGCCAGCGCATACGGCTAATACGGAAAAAATACAAAATGGCAGTGTTTCCCCTGTTTACTACTCAGATGCAGGTTAGTACTTTAGCTTCTTGTAATGTTTCACTTTATCTGTTTTAGTCCGCTATATTCTAGACTCCCAGATTAAAAAGCTAAATAATATAAAACACTTCATAATCATAACTAATACGTAAATCGTTTAATGAAAATAGTCACTATACTAAAATAAAGCTTATTTTGTTTATCTAGTTTTGTTAATTCTGCCGCTGTGATTGTAATTTATTGTCTACATTAACACCCAGTTCTGTGTATCCGACTTATTCCTGGACCCTGCTGAACGTCGGCGCGTGACGGACGACGTCAGTCAAGGAATTTCGCATAAATCTAATAATTTATTGGCCGTTTTATCCACCTACCGAAGCTTTGAAACATTGTATAAAAATGATGTAATCTTCATTCATATGCAACAGTTAATATTTAAATATTTCTATAAAGTTACTTAGCGGTAATTGTACTCAACCAATATTATTTGATAAAGATATTTATATGATCTAGTATGGTATTTATACGTCTTTCGATATATTAAACTTCATTATTTTCATTTAAAGACTGAAATAAATAAACAAGAGAAAGTGTGATGTATTTATTTTTAAATACGTATACGTGCGTGTTATATCAATATAAAAATCATGGTACCTAAAAATACTAGGATTTCATGGCTACTGGGTTCGTCGCGTCCACTAGTCAAAGGGAAATAATGTGTATACTTTATTAATTATATGGCTTTATAATTAATTATTCCTTTAAGTATTGGTCCGATATTTCACAATTCATGTTGCCTACGTGATGTTGAGCACTATGTTAAATGTTTTGATTACGTAGCGTTTGTGTTTCTGCGTAGCGAAATATGTAGGCTAGAATCAAATATAGATGCATCAACGTAATTCGAGACCTTAAAACTTGCAATTACTACCATGCTAAAGTTTGCTATGCACACATTGCATTATATTCAAAAATATATTATTGAAACATAATAACCACTGCATCCATCTAAATTATCATCATTCGCTCATTTAAATAATATGTGATTTGTTTTTTGATTTTATAAATATACTAATTTGGTTTTTAACGTAGTTTTAGTAGACTTTGCCAAAATGGCCGACGAAATAGTTTGATAGAAAAGAAAAAGATTATCTCGAGACATACGTTATTACGTCATGCAACTAATAACGTACAAAAACAAAAATTTACCACATTTTAGTTTTTTATTCATTTTAAACTATGTATCACATAATCCTAAATTATGTCTTGGCAAGTATCGTTGTAATTGTTTTTGATCGAAGACCATTAACAGAAGATTTATGGGTAATTCAAACTATCATGTCGCCATTCGCATTTCTTTAAATCACAAATAAAGACTAGAAAAACCTATACGCGAACATAAAAAATTACAATATAAGAAATAAGGAAAAATTAACAAGTTATACAGTAAAAATAGCCAGCTTAGGACAAAAGTTATAATTACAGTATACCTAAATATTTATGCTGTTCAGCGGTTTTCACAGCAAAGAATAATGATTATTAATTGTTATTATATATGCATTAAATTTCAGCTAGTTAGTACTACTTTTAGACGTTACCATTTGCTGTTAATATCACTTATCATACTTGAATGGGTGCACTACTAGAGTATGCTGGTAGATAAATTTTTATATTTTTGGGTAAATTGCAGAACGTTTAATTCTTGCAATTGGGCAATGCCTTTCAAAAAAAAATTATTCGCCTAAGTAAATTGGATATATTGAATTATCCTACTATCCTAAAAGTTAGCCAAAAGCATACATTGCATTATATGATTACAGGGACCGCACGCGAAGGCGGATTGGTATGGCGCGGGTGTTCCGCCGGCTGCGACGCCGAAGACGGCACGTCGGGAACTCTCACCGACGGAAATGCTAACCCAGGAGACAAGGTATACCTAATCAAAACTATCAATATGTCCGGAAAGTAACATAATACGCTTACAGCAACAAACTACTTCGTTTCCTTTCTGTCCCGTTCTATGATTTCAAAAATAGAGACTACCCAAGGCCATCACACACACCACATTTGGTAGAACTTCTTTGCAAGAAATTTTAATTCTTTTAAGCATAAATTTGGCTCGATAAATAAAAATAATTAACTAAAAGCGATATGTTTATAATATAAGCAAAGTAGTGCTATAAATTGCAAACCTTGACGCAGTTCTAGCAATACGTGTTATGTTTTGATACAAATTTTCCCACGCTATACGTGTTAAAGTTTTGAATTTAGGCCATGAATTATAACTAAGTTTAGTCATAAATTACGTACTGCATTTTTTTGTATTTGATCGGGACCAATAAAACTTCGTTGGGAGACTGCTACCAACGAAGTCTGTAATGATTTAATTTTCCAGTTGGAGGGGTCGGACGCAGCTCCGGACGACCCTGTTCACCTCAAGAGACGGGTGGGACTCTTCAGTGGGGTGGCTCTAATCGTCGGAACTATGATTGGTAATCGCTCAATTGATATTTAAACTTTATGTGTGTATACTTACGTACGTATGTTCGATTAAATTTGCTCGATCTCGAGCAAGTACAAACGTGTGCAAGCCTCAATACAAAGGTCTAACATTTAATTAAGGTTTTATAACGAAACCTTTTAACTATTGCATTTATTTATATTAATGTTACATATATCAATTTTATGCCAAAAGTCTAATCAGGTTTTGTCATTTGTTCGAAATAAAATATAAATTGTTCCCTAAAGCAAAGAAATATAAATTTTATTATATCTTAAATTTATGTATAATTGAAATTGTTGTTGATGCAAAGAAATGCAAATATATATTGATTTTTTTAATAGTTGGATTGAATCTAATACATAAAATTCTCGTATGATTTTCATGAAACTTTGTGAGCGTATTGAGAATCGGCCAACATCTATTTTCATCCCCCTAAATGTTAAGGGTAGTTCACCCCTAAATTACTTTTTTTATTTTTTAGACAAAATTTTTAGTTCCTATTTTTTTATGATACAACATACAAAAATACATCTCAATACATACAATACTAAATTTTCACCCTTCTATGATCAACCCTTATTTTTTAATTATTAATTGAAAATTGAAATCACATGTATGGGAAAAAAACGTTGGCTGGATCAGCTAGTTATATTATAAATTCTTATCTATAACCGGAATGGCGTTATAAAATTTAAAATATTCTATGAGTCAACTGAAATATGACTCCACTATATATATAGAGAATTAAATGACGCTACAAAATGCAACTCACCTAAGAATTATATATTATAAAGTTCTGAGGTTGATTGATTTTAGTAGTGCATATTTTATATGCATATTTTTTGTAGTGATATATCATATAATTTATAAAAAATGACATCCACAAACTACAATATAATATATTAGACCACTACATGATAGTGTTATGAAAACAATATTAGACAAATATGCTCTTAGTAATAATAATACTTACTAAAATATTATGTTGATCTTTTAGTAAATATATCCTCAAATTAAGATCCTTAATTTTTGTTTCAGGATCTGGTATTTTCGTCTCGCCCTCTGGGCTCTTGGAGCGCACTGGCTCAGTGGGCATAAGCTTCATTATATGGATGTCTTGTGGCCTACTCTCATTGCTTGGTAATTAAAATTTAAATACAAACAAAATATTTGCCGGTTCCATACCTGTGAATCAATAGAAAAGTATTTATAAATAGTTGTTACAAATTTATTTTATCGTCTTTTTTGGAATAAAATAAATTCTGATTTTTTATAGATTTTTATTTAAAGTAGGTTTTATTATCTATATTAAGCTTTCTCGTAATTGTTTGTTCAGGAGCGCTCGCATATGCTGAATTGGGGACAATGAACACGTCATCCGGTGCTGAGTATGCATATTTCATGGATGCATTTGGAGGACCACCAGCATTTTTGTTTTCATGGGTACGTACGAATATAAATTATTATATAATATATATAAATATAATATAAATAGTTTATATTTAACCATAGAATTTTCCATTTCCTACGTTTCATACGTCAAGTAGCATTCATTTGTTATAGAAACCTCTTAGTACTCAATAATCTCCGCCAAATTTTATCTTTACGCTATTATTTTGCCATATTTTAAATATATTAATATAAATTATTTATATTTAATGATTATTCGAAAGATTAATTGAAGTATGGGTTTAAATTTTTTCTTAAAGAAATATTTTAACTCACTAGGTATCCACGCTTGTCCTGAAGCCGTCGCAAATGGCTATAATCTGTCTAAGTTTTGCAAAATATGCGGTTGAACCGTTCGTCTCGGAATGCGAACCACCGGACACACTCGTTAAACTTGTGGCCGTTATTGCAATTGGTAAGATATATTTTATTTATAGATATTTATTATATGATCGATTACTGCTTTCCACAATTCGCAGATGAAAACACAAATTATACGGATAACTCTACCGAACAATTACTCGGACACAATAAATTATAAGTTATTATGAACTCTATGTAACAATACGATTAGCTTAGCTTCGCAGCACACACTTATAGTGTTAAGCGCGTTTATGTCTAGCGCAATATCTATACACCGTAGGGCGTTTAAAAAAATAATAACATAATTTATTATTAGTTTCGTAAAACTTACATACATTTACAAATTAAAGTTGTATGATCTCTTTTATTACTTTAAGCTGTTATAATATTATACAATAACTAAGGCGAGTTACGTGTATTACGAGTTCTTATTATATATTCACTTTTCAGTGATGATATTGGCAGTTAACTGCTATAGCGTGAACTTAGCAACGAATGTGCAGAACATATTTACAGCGGCCAAGCTAGTGGCCATTGCAATCATCGTTTGCGGAGGAGCTTATAAACTCATACAAGGTAATAAACGTCTTTCGAATAGACGTGGTGTATAATCATCTTCCATCGTATGAATACTTATCTCCTACGGAGATTAATTGATTCAGATATTTACAAAGAATCTTCGCTACAAACGCTATAAAATTATAGAAAACCATCGCAAAAAGTAAGCTGAATTGAAGTGAATTTTCTGAATTACTATTATTATAGTAATATCGCTGAAAATACGCTGTGTATATGTAATGAAATAAAAAAATAAATTACTGAACCATAGTTATCTAAGCTCAATAATTATGTAATAATCACCTCGTTTTACCATAACATTTAATTCATCTACGAACTGCTTTTTTTTAAGTTTAATAAACAATCTCCTAATCCCACATAATTTCAAAATTGTAACCATAGGCATCATCGTCATTAACATAATCATATTGGGAGAATACTTGATGTAGACTGACAGCAGTTGTGTCCGTATGGTGCAGGTAATACGCGACATTTACAGGAGCCCAACTTCGCCAGTAGTACGGCGACTCTGGGCAACATTGCCACCGCATTCTACACCGGCCTTTGGGCCTATGACGGTTGGAACAATCTCAACTATGTTACTGAAGAAATAAAGAATCCCTCCAAGTAAGACATACTTAAATACTATTTTTATTTCTTACTAAGGTTCTCTGGAAGACGCTCGGTGTTGTATCCTATAATTCGATGCATAATAAGCTGAGTAATTGCCCGGAACGTTAACTCGTGTCGACTTTGACAAAGTATTCAACGTTATCTAAAATACAACTGTGTCTAATAGAGACAGCCCGAGGTGCTGGGCAGACTTTGTTAAATTAGCGCTTAATGTCAAACTTAAAGTACATAGACTGACCTAAAAAATAATTATCAACAGTAAGTAACTTTGTATTGCTATGCAAAAAAGTTAATTTAAGGTGTATGGTGGTGCCAGGGATTCTAACATTTTTATTTTATAATATTCTTATACGTTTAATTCTAGGAACCTACCACTAAGTATCATAATCGGTATCCCATTGGTCACATTATGCTACGCGTTGGTAAACGTATCATATTTGGCTGTGATGTCGGTCAGTGAAATGGCGGACAGTGAAGCCGTAGCAGTGACATTCGGCAATCGATTGCTGGGCCCTATGGCTTGGCTCATGCCTCTGGCTGTTACTATATCCACTTTTGGCTCGGCAAACGGCACTTTGTTTGTGGCAGGAAGGTAAGACATTGTATTTAATTTGCCAAGCTTGGCATGCCAAATGTTAAAATTAATGGCATAATTGAAAGATTAATAGCTTTTGTACAGAAAAGGATTTAGCGACATTGAATTGCACAAACACAGATTCTCTAAGTAAGCTTATGTCGGTTCTGTTGCAATAGAAAATTACATATAAGAATTACAATAAACTTGAAAGGCTGATTCCGTTACTAAGTACTACAGTTAAGGTTGTTTCTAAAAACCTAAGGTGTTATCGTTCGATATCGTCCGTGTACAGTATCTACATACTAAAAGCTCTTGTTTCTGTATCTTACAAATATATAAAAAAAATTTATTTCCATTTTTACCAAACCGAGCAAAAAGTTGAAAAACGGAAATAATTTAATTTTAACAAATTCGCACACATATTGTTCAAAGTAATAAGTTTTTACATATATTTGCATAATTGTTACTCTACCGTTTCGCAGGTTGTGTTTCGCAGCATCCCGTGAAGGTCATCTATTGGATATCCTATCATATGTACACGTGCGTCGCTTTACACCCGCGCCTGGACTGATTTTCCATGTCAGTATTTTTAAATTCTTAAAATATATGTTTATTATGTATATACATTAAATATTCGATAGTCAAGGAGTCGTTTTAATAAACTATAGTGTACTCATTACTAACTATAGATATTAAGTATACTTAAATGTTAGTTGCAGGAACTAGGGAGTATAAAAATAACTTAACAAACATTTGTTTTACTTTAAAAATATTATTTAAAAAAAATTATACCAAATAACGTGTCAATTTCAACATAACTAATATATCTTAAAATTATATTATAATATTTATTTACAGTCGTTAATCGCTGTTGCAATGGTGCTATATGGTACCATAGACTCCCTCATTGACTTCTTCTCATTCACGGCATGGATATTTTATGGAGGTGCTATGTTAGCGCTTATCGTTATGAGGAAAACGAAACCACACGCGCCCAGGCCTTACAAGGTACAACTTATTTATATT
Source organism: Pontia daplidice (assembly GCA_963693355.1). Lineage (NCBI taxonomy): Eukaryota > Metazoa > Arthropoda > Insecta > Lepidoptera > Pieridae > Pontia > Pontia daplidice. The sequence goes on from CAVNZL010000003.1 coordinate 3,168,251, forward strand.
TTTTTAAATAGGGACATTCGCGAAGACCCACGATACCTTTTATTATAAAACTCAATTCGATATGAGTCAGTTTAAAATTGTTGGAGTTGTAAAGGAAAATGACTTAATGGTGGACAATGTATTTTACATCAAAAAAATCCCCCGTTTTAATACCAAACAAACGGCAAATCTTCATGAAAATTTCCATTAAAAGCAATTTTTTTCTCTCTCAATTATCGCTTAAATTTTCTATGTTTAGCCCTAGGTTATAATGTATATTTTGGGCTTTAAACTATTACTGTGCCTAACACAGACAGTATTACTTCCTCATTATTAATATCATTAGTTTATTTGTCTGCTTTCATTTAGTTACACGCTATTATACTTTACGTCATGTCTATAAATAATATATATTTTTTAAGTATTATCTTTTTTAATTCCGCTATAAATAAATTTAGAAATATACAATTAAAATATACACTTATTATTACAAAAGATCTATCTTACAAAGATTTGTTCGAACAGGTGCCAATTATTATCCCGTACATCGTGCTTATAGTATCGACATACCTCGTGGTAGCCCCAATCATAGACAAACCTCAATGGGAATATTTGTATGCAGCTGGATTTATATTTGGCGGTCTACTTGTCTACGTTCCTTTTGTAAAATGGGGGTATTCTCTACCATTTATGGGTAAGTTAAACCGCAGAATATTTTCTTACTTTATTAAACAAACAATTTCCTTATAGTTTTGTACCGGTAAAAACGGATCATATCACTTATATATAAATGCGAATTTATTACATGATCGAATATTGTGCTATTATGGAGTACTTGTTTTTAGCAAGAGAACAACAGGAAGAGAGTTTCGAGTCAGAATAAAAATTATTATGTACATTTTCAGATAAGATAACAGTGTTTCTACAGATGGTTATGGAAGTAGTGCCGACATCGACAACATTCGAATACTAGGTGGTCTAAGCCAGACGTTAAAGAGGCAGAACATTTACGAAATTTTATTTTTGAAAAATCGCACTATACAAAAGGATAATAAAGAGCTCAAAATATCCACCAAATATAAAACAAAGGTTCATTTTTAATATTTTTGACTGATAAGTATTTGTTCCTTTTATAGTATTTTCTAAAATGTACTTATAAAAATATTTTATAATATTGTTGATTTTATAAAAATATTGCTCTCATGTTATTTTGGTTGTTCAAATTAAGCTATTGTAAACTTGTTAAACTTCAATAGTAATATTTTATCATTAAGCATTAATAATTTCATTAGTTTGCACGAATCATTCCTGAGAGGTCATGCAAAAACAGGGTTTAAAAATAAAGCCTCAGAAATCTATATTCTTGGAATATCTGTAAAATTTTATTAAAAACTTTTCTCTGCGGAAGTGCAAAGGGTAAAGGGGTTTATAATTAATATCTGAGCCACGAATTTATTAGGCGTTACTACATGATTAACGTTTGAACGATTCGTAAAAACTTAATACTTAGACGCTTGAAGTCATATTTTATAATTTTGTAAATTTGATGAAATTTGTGTGCGACTCTTAGATTTTTGCAGAGAAAATGTTAATACTATTATTCAGGGGTCTAAAACAGGTCAGTGGTCCCACTTATGTATTTTAAGCCACGTTTACGGCAATAATAGTTAAAACCCCTGATAACATTTAGATTTCGGCTTTCCATATTTCGTGTTACTATGAGTGATTGTGCTAAGCTCATAGTTAGTAGGTACCATCTGCTGTCATTAGTTTAAAACATTTTCTAGTTGAGGTAGTGCTTTGTCGATTATGAAAATCATAGCGTGTAGGTAAGCGACATTTTACGTAGGGGATAGAAATCAACCATTATGTTTTTATACTTAAAAGAATATTGATAATTACGTAACAATGCAACGACAGCTAGACGGTTGCGTAAATTAAGATATTCCCCTGTATAAGACTAAATAGTTATTGCGGATGGCAATTTTGCGACCGGTAAATATTGGTCCTATCATTCCTTACCGGGGCATCACGTTGTCGTCCAGGTTGTATTTTTAATTTGTAAGTTTTTAATGTGTGAAGTAGGTAGGAGATTAAAATTTCGCTAAATTAAATAGTTGCCAATAAATTTTCTTCACTAAGCCTTGTTACAAGTATGTTAGTTTTGCATAGCAAAATATAAAAACCTATGAAATATTTCCGAAGGGCACATTGAAGTACACACCTAACGATGTGATATTGTTATGGGTAAAACGGAATGGTTTTATTTTGTGTACAGAAATATCATTATATTCTATACTTAAAAAATCAGATTTATTTATTGTTATGTATTGTACTGTGTCATTTGATTAAATGAAATTTTAAAATAAAGACATTTGAAAATAGCATCGTACATTTTATTTCAGCCTTAAAACATTTATGTATTAAGGCTCAAGGTTTGTATATTTAAATTACAAAACAGGTCCCAAACTTATTTGTCTTATAAATCGTAATATAACTGTGGAACTATTTTGGATGTAACACAAATACTGCCTATAATCTTGATGAATCCTAGTTCATTTGAAGGATTTAATAAAAACACAAATTATAATTTCAACAATTTATTGTATCCATTACAAAGATCACAGATCTTTGAATTTTCATACCATTTAATAAAAGACCGTCATAAGAATATTTCGGTACACTTCAATTTATCATATCGAATTGGTATTGAGAGTAATTTATGCAATTTAAACTTGTTGGGACGACTCATTAACGTTGGCACGTCTATTAAAAGAGTGTCGTAAAGCAGTTTAGATACGAGGTCAACACTGTTGCTAGGCAACGAAAATTAACGAACGCAACTCGGCAGACCGCCAACTACTTATAACAGTCAACCATATTGGACGACAAATAACTACATATATCAGTTCATTGTACGTTTATTACTTATCATGGACAAAGATGCATAGAGTTTGGCTTATAAAATATAGAGGAGGAAATTTAGAAATTCAGCTGAAACAAAATATCAAATATAAATTTGAGGGGTAGATAAATTTAAATCTTATTTTTATATAACCTTAAACCTAAATTGAAATTGCACGAACAAGAAAAGTACAATTACGTACAATTTGTTAAATCTAGCTGTTTCAACTGCACTTAAAATTAAAACCAATCAAAAAAGTTGCGGACTATGATCATGTTTTCAATAAACCTCATAAGGCGCAATTCAACAAATCCTTGTTACGACACGAGCACCTTAAAATTACGCTTAAATCATTTTTGAAATATAATTAATGATTATTACACATTTTTGTTTTCATTTAATTTGAAAAAGAGAAAACTCAATGTATACTGGGATGTTTTACTTAGCCTATATAGGCACCATACGGTATTCTAATTCCAGCAACACAGAATGTTTCAGAAGGTCGTTAATTTTTTTTTAAATCCAAAAAGCGATCAGACGTGATATTTTTTTTATACAATCATAATATTAGAGCAGTAGTCATGCTAATAGAAATGAATTCAGTCAATTTTTACGAAATCCTTGTCCATCACGTTAATCAAGTTTCACCGAACTTTTAAGAAACGCATCAACACGAAAGAAAATTCCCGACACAAAACAAAAGCGAAAGCGAAAACGAAATACGTTTGAATATCATACCCGCTCTATAAAACAACCAAATAACTAAATTGCATATATTTATAGCGTGCTAACTGCGTAATTGAAAAATAATGTACGTAAAACAGAGCACTATAAATACGATTTGTTTCCTTGCACCGCCACTTACGCAGTAATTACTATAATATATTAAAATTTATGTAAACGTTTCACGATATTAAATTATATGATGATTTTAGTCTTTATCAGTTATTATATTAGATTACAAATGTACCCAGACGCGCTCTTAAGTTGGTCTTCAATTATACAATTGGTCTTATAATAAAAGATTCTATGCCTTATAACAAAGAAGTCATTCCATTAAACATTGCATCATAAGATAAAAAACGAACACTAAGTTTATGTTGGTATTTTGTCCAATTTGAGAGAAAGAGTAATAGTACTTTAGCTACATGAGTTAGAGTAATTTGATCCTAATTAGGGGGTATATTATAAGCTTTTATGAAATATAGGTGCATACAGGTCAGCGTTTATTAAATGGTATGAATTGACTTAGATTCGCTTGGTATAAGGTGTACATACTCACACGATATATTTTCTATAGACTTGAATAACACTAATTTAGAACCTAAGGTGCGGTTTATTCTTCATCATGTGCCTGGAACAATGGATAGTAATTAATGTAAATCAAAGTTTTATAGAAATTTGTAATGTTGTTTTGCTTTTATTAATATTATTTAAAAATATAAAGTTTTTATATTTTAATTTCATTCAGATGAAAGATCCACTTAACGCCTTTATTAATAAAAAAAATACTATGTGTCGATAAACATGGTGAGGTTATCGACACCAATTGTATACTAAAGAGTAAGTTGTTAAAAGATTAGTGTATGATTTAGTTTGAATATTTTATGGACCTACGATTCGAGTCCGACTTTGAAAGAAACTTATTTTTTACTAAATAATACTTTTACTAATACCAAATGTAACACTAGTACATTTGAGTTGTCTGTATGAAACTGCTGTTCGTAGTAAGATCGCCCATTTGTTTGATATGGGTACTTTTTTTTTTACTTATGTTTACAAACGCAGTTAAAATCTGACAAGTCGTAAGGAATCCGTTATTAAGGCTCGGTAAATCATCGTCTGCACGTCTAGGATTAACAGCTTAGCTGCACGTCTCAGAGTTACTCGCGAGCGGATGTTCATGTAGATTTTGTAAGACTTAATCCGAGGTCCGATTTTTTTAATAATTAGAAAAGCCGTAGATAAAATGAATACATACTTGTCGAGTGTCTCCCAGAAGCCGAGTAGCACGGCTCGGTCGAGATGCCTCTTAGTGCGGCTGAGATTAAGCACTGTGACGGCCCATCGAGCGACGTTACTGTCCAATTTCATTTCGTCATACTTTAGGTGGAAGGCGCATACTGCAAAATAAGTATTAGGTATAGGTCGGAAGGCGAAATGGCCTGGACTTAATTGCTTATTTTTCGTGATAAAACATTTTAAGCAAATAGAGCTGTGAATGACAATCTTTTTAAATCATTTTAGATGGGCATTTTCGTTTACCTAAGAAAATAACAGAGCAAGTAATTATTAATTATTTCCTCCATTCACATACGCCCGATTTTTTTTTTAATCTAACAAGATTTCTGAATCATTTAAACTTGAGTAAATTTCTTAGAAGTTTTAAAAATGAATTAGCAAGGTCAAATATGTATGATATCAAAATCCGTGGCACTTAACCATAAGGTGAATAACATTATGCTATCACTACAGTATATCATGATCAATACTTGGCCTTGAAGATTGGAGTCAATATAAAAAATTATTTAAATTTACAAGCGATCTGCTAGCGCCCAGAGAGTAAAGAAGATTGATTAGTATTCCAAACCATATTATTTTATTCATACTATTTGCAAATATTTGAACTGGATTTCCATCCCACGGCCATCCCTTAAATTGCCACGCTGGTCCTTGAACGAATACTCCAACGACACGATCCCACTCCGCCGCTGACAGCCTACTTGGGTTATCTACTACGCGATATGGTACCTGGAAATATGTCAAACGGAAATTAATCCTCTCAACTTAATTTCTTATTGGATTTAGAAGTTACAATTACGAACGATAAACCTCAGAACAGCTATGTTCAATACGATTTATACATACTGTAATCGTAGTAGCGTTGTTAGGAATATTATCTCCGGTGGGGCCCTTCCGTCTTTGTAATAGAACTTCATTTTCTCGTGAAGCACCTTCTGCTTTCTTTTGCTCCACAGGTACAAATCTGAAAACACAATCAAAGCATTTAAATAAAAACTGATTTATTCTCATAACTATAACAACAAACACACACTCATAGAAATCGAAAATATGATGTATTTATATAACTGCTGACTATCATTAATGTTTTGTATTCATCAAATAATTGCTAGTGACCACATCTAGACTAAGATGCTTATCTGCATGCAGATCATGATTTGGTGTAGAGTTGAAATTTATGCTTTTATTTTCAGTTAATTTGAATTTATTCATTAACTGGCACATATTCCAATAAGTATCTCAAGTCAAATAATTCATTTTTATATGATTTAATTAATAATTCTTTTTTTATATTTTGGTCCATTTTTGAATTGTTTTTAAAATTAAATTAATTTTGTTATAATTTCAAATATTTTAATTTATTTTTGCTTGTATGTTTACGTCTTGATTTTCATCCCGCTTTAATTATTATTGTATTATTTGTGAAACGTTGAAGAACGCATCTACGTATTTTTGATTTTTACTGTATGTGTGTAAAAATTGATGTGTTTGTTGTGTTTCTTGAAATAAAATAAATAAAATAAAGTCACAATCTCCACTTGAATACAGAAAAAATGGTTTGGCATCTCTTGAAATAAAATGTACGACAGAACGGTTGAAATTAATGGTGCTGAAATGTGTACGACCGACTCCAGTTATCATATAATAGTGTTTTCTAGAAAAGAGTTTGTTCATAAAACTTGTTAACGTTGTGTTGTTAAAAAAAGTACTTACTTAAGATCTTGAAGCATATCCTTAACATTAAACATAGATATGAGAGAGGTAGCAGCTGCTGGTATGATGATGATGGGTGTCCTTGAAGGTCTCTTTCCTCCTCCGACCGGCGCACGTGCAGCTGCTACTGGAAGCAACTCTTTGCGTCCGGGCGTGCTCGTTACGGGTCCGTTTTCTGAAATAACGTTTATTGTGAATGCTATAAATACTTCAATTCCGTAAACCATAATGGAACAAAATAAAATAAAAATAAAAGAATAATATATTTATTATTATTATGATTTAAAAAATTACATGTTCTCAAATACATTTCTTTGTTTAAATATTCACACAAAACAAACTTTTATTGTGATAGTAATTACAATAAAGTAATGGATATACTTACGTGGCATTTGTCTGGGATGGTTTGGTGTTGGAGGAGCCCGAGCTGCCACAGGTACACTTGGCCCTTCTGTTACTGATTTTAGCGTCATACCATGGTAGGTTCCCATAGTGTCAATTTTGAAACCCTCCGTTTCTGAAAATTGTAAAGCTATTTTAAAACAAAAATTGCAATCATACTCATTCAATATAAATGAAATCCTGCTTTTTATTTAACAACTGTGCTTCCAGTTTGATAAATATTAATGCAATGCACATTAGAGACTAGACAAGCACATTAAGTCAAGCAAAACTTATGTAAAGGTTTGTATGGAATTATTCATATTTTTGGCAAAAATTCTTATTCCATTAAGAAAAATGATGATCAAGTATCATATATATATCCCTTAATAAGTATCATATATATATATATCCCATAATATCTTCTATGATTAATCATAGCATGTATACCTATAAGGGAGATATGTCTATTCTGAGGGTAATACAAAATCATGTCATTCATAATACATGCTTTCTAATATATAACAATTAGAGTTAATATAATAATGCTTGAATGCAATGCACTACATCTACAAGAACCTATAATAATGGATTAGGAATTTTTCTATTCCACTATATATGCCACTTATAAATAGATTTTATATGATTGCAAATTATTAGATTAAGAGAGAAATGCACCCCAAATTTATTATTGTACATTCAGAATGTTATTAAACATGGAGCCTAATCCTTTAAAAAAAATTACATTACCTTCTTTTTGTCTAATAAATCTTTCCTGATCATATCTGTTGTATTGTGTTTGCTGAGCAGGAATTGTAGTAGGTTGAGGCATTACCACAGGCTGTGGTCTTGGAATGCCTGATCTGCCCTCCTCCCGTGCCTTTATGCTTCCAAGAAGAGCATTGATGCTTTTTAAAAATATCTAAAAGCATATCATCATCAGTATATATATTCCAGTAGACTTTTGTATAATTGTTAAAAAAATAAAATGAGTGAGAATGTATTTGAGATAACAACTTATACAGAGGAAAAATAATCTTACTTTTCCATTACTCTGTAATACTGTTGTCCTTGTTCTCCATTGTCTTTCCCGACTTATTATATCTTTAGTGAGATCTACATCATAATCTAATATGGCTCTAAGGTCTGAACCCACAACACCTAAGGCATCAGTATAGTCATTACTTTTTATTGTAGTTCTTTTTTTAGCCAATCTCTTAGCTTTTATTGCTGCAATCTTCTCCACGGACATCGCTTCTGATAGAGATCTGAATAAAAATACTGCTTAGTAATATATAAAACTAACATTATAACATGTAATTTCTAAATGTACATACTTGATATTGTCAACTGTGACTGAAGCTTCCTTTGGTGCATCAAGACGTGCTGCCAGCTGTTCCCGCACTTTTTGCACATGAATTTCTTCAATTCTAGGTTTTTTTGCTGCTGATTCTCCTCCATCATGCTCATGCGTTCTTTTTACCTGAATTAAGAATAAGCAATTTAAGTATTATTTATATCATAGTTAAATTAACATAAACAATTACACTACCTGTGTTGGAATTTCCAATGGTGCACTCTTATCTATAGAGGAACAAGTTGCAGTTTCCCCTTTCAAGTAAGCAAGTAGTTCTTTACGATCTGGACGACGTACAGGTGGTATGTTAGCAGCCTGCACATAAAATGCAAAGTCAAATATGGAAAAGTAACTTTAAATTTCACAATGTATCTCTTACTTACGGCTGCTTGTTTAACATATACGGGATGAGTTAATTGAATATTCTTTAAGATGAATAGCAAACATTCTAAAGAATAGTACTCCTTCTCCCCGCCTTCTTTACCAGATCTAAAAATATAATGATGTTGACAATTTTTGGTAATAGGTTAGTTTTGTGAGAAGTGAAACAAAAATACTTACCCCCACATGAGGTAATTTGTTTTAACATTTTTTGGCCAGGAAAACTCGCCAAATATAATCTGATTATCTCTCTCTATTATTTCTTTTTTGTTTACATTAAATTGTCGAAGTAAACTTAGTGGATCCGCCATGATTACTCCGTCTAGGTGGCGTTTACAAACAAACCAATGCGAACTTTAGTGGTGAAAACACAAATTTTATACTAAGCTAACAATGTAACATATTGTCTTTTAAAAACCGATCTCGCATATCTTAAACAAACTGATAAATTGTATCATAAAACGAAATTTCGGAAAAGTCCAATTTACACATTACGAATTCGTCAACTCACAACTGACTCAAATATGATGTCGAATTCTTAAGTCAAAAAGATTATTGACAATTGCGAGCCCATTGTCAAAATTATAAAACATTACTTTTCACGCAACTATGTTTTTCTATGGTGCAATGTACACTAAGAGTAAAGTATGAATTTTGGAGACGATGCTATTTGTATATCAAACTGGTTTGTTGTATGCACAGTTCGAGGATCATGACGAAACTCTCGCTTAAATACTATCCTTATTATGCTTCCATGCTTCCACCTGCACTATGGGCGATGGCTGCTCCTGTGATGTGATGACTGATCGTGCTTCAATGGGTACCCCTATTGCAGTGATGATATTAATTTTGAATATTGTAATATATAAATTTTACACCACTTTGTATTTATGTTTGTATGATTCTTAGACGTATTATCTTAAGTATTATGCCCTTGCCTTGGGAACTGGAAGTTAATGTAAATTAAGCCTTTATTTATTTGACGTTCAGGACTGTACAACATGATTATTCTAGTAACTGATTGATTATTTAATTTTTCTAAATAGAAAACTAAACGATACAAACTTAAAATGCTGTTATTTTACATTTTTAAGCGTTCTTTATTGAGGTTGGGTTTTACATTTTTGTTAAAAATAATGTCTTTATTAAGTATTGAAGTTTTTAGTAGCATGTGGTAGAAAGAGTAAAAAAAACTATATATACTAGAAGGCCTACCTATTTTAAATTAAAATCTGCCAACGGGTAACGTCATTTTCATACAAATTTTTATTTCATTATACTTACTGTATTTATATTATTACTTATTTTGAGTAGGGTGCCTGCACATTAAACTACAGCAACTCTATTGTTTTTTGTCTATGCTCAAAGAATGTTTGATTTGACATATACAGTTGAATTTGACAATTGTGTTGACAATAAACATTGAAAATAGCTGGTGTATTGTTTTAAAATATGGCTGCCGGTCGATTCGTAGTTTAGTAAAGACTATTTAAAGTTTAATTTCAAGTGTAAAAGCCTATTTAATATTATATTAATATGGTAGTGAACTAATAAAGAATAATGACTTCAACTCCTAAATCTGAGAAATGTGTGCAAGGTAAGATAAAACCCTGTATTCTTGAATATTTCCTCTTGGGGCCTGAACTAATTTAATGGTATTCTACTTTTGTACATCATAAAAATAGTTTCGTTTTTGCATTTTATTACCAGATAGTGCGAGGATGCATGTTTTTATATGGTACTATCAGAAATACTTGTCTGATTAATAGTAAAATTTTCTTAGTACTATTGTTTCTGTATAAATGTACAAAATTTTATGAAAATTATCCTGATACAATTAATTTTATTTTTGTGCTATTTTTTTTACGAAACCTTTTAAATTTAGACTTAATGTGATAAAAATAATGCTATAATAATGCCATTGGATGCAATCATCATCAATATTATAACAGTAACATACTAAAGCTATTTGAATTGTTAATTAAGTTATGAATTACCAAGCGAAGATTAATTATTACTGGTGAGTATTGAATGAAAAATCTATTTTTTGTGATTTCTTATTTGTGGACAATAATATTATTTTAATTTAAAATTTGCATGTCCTATTTATTAATATGAAGAAAGTGATATGTTAAAATCTTATAATTTACTTATAAACTTCAAATAATATTGTATAGTATTATAAATTCGAATAATAAATTGTTTAGACATGTATATTCATAACTTACTACTATAATTTAATGATGACACTCTAGTACATCATATGTATTGTGTGTGATGTATTATTTTTTCTTTTCTTTGTTTACAAAACATTTTCTTTTATTAAATAAACTTTTCTTACCGATCGAGCTTGAAAATATTTACAGTAATGAGGAATATAAAATAATTATGATGATTCCTAAACATTTTTGTCTTTTTGGAAGCCAGTTAAAAGAGCAAGATCATATTTAACTGATCTGATATTACTAATTTATGTTTGCCATTTAACCAAATTTTAAATTTTATTCTTAGTTTTATATTTGGATAAACAAAATTATAAATTAGAGGAAAATATGTCTAAACCTAAAAATTTATCTGTATAGGGTATTGTGTACAAAACATAATAATTTGTTTATGACACTGCCTTGTTAATCTTAAGACAATTAATATATTCTATGGAAGAGCCCTTGTTTGGTCTCTGAACATAAACAATATATGTACATAAAATTGCATTAACCCTTGTAGTCTCGGAATAGGCAATAGACTCAAATGTATTCGGACAATATACAGAGGCTTAAACAAAATAAATATAGCCATTATTTAAAAAGTGTGCAGATAACTTTGATATGGGAAATAAAACTAAATAAAAATATTATTATGACCAAATTTGAAAAAATCATGCTAAAAGGTAACTAGTTTAAATACTACATGAATGAATAGTCTAGGAAAGTTTTAGGGAATATAAACAAAAATGTATTTATTACATTATAAGTCTAAATATTTATATAAAATTTAACACACAAGAACAAATATTTTTTTTAATTTAATTACAGTATTTTAAAATCATTAATGTAATAAAATGGTAAAAATCTGTTATTTATTCATACATTAATTCTCCTTTCATAGTCAAATGGAATGCGAAGATCGACCCAGAGTAGCATCCGGCGAACTCGGCCTCGTGCCGTAGTTGCATGAGAGCTAGACGCCCTATCGCTGGGTCATTCGTTAATCGTTAGTGATTATTTAATATTTGCATTTAAGGTTGGCCAAATCGTACCTAATCTCTGTATTTGGTTTAAAAGCTTCATTTTGAATACCTTATCTTATTGTATCACACACAATCGTCCAATTGTATAAACAGTGACCTCATTAAAAATTCGAAGGATAATTCTAATTACTACAAACAAAAAAATTTATTTAAATAAACAAAGTTATATAGAACATATTATTTATATTTAAATATATTAATGAAATTAATAATTCTTATGATTATTGCTATACAAGTGTAGTAATTGTCAATACCTAAGTTTTATTTATGTTGTAACAGGTTTTGTTAAGTGCGTACGCGAAGGAACGTTTAGTTTGTTTTAGTTTCTAGTAATTTGTGAAAGTTTTTCGTTTCCCCTGTCATTTAAATTGGCCGTGAAGTGAAAATCCAAACGAGGCATTGTCATACGTACAAAATGTGTACTTTCAATGAACCCCCGTATAATTAAATGACAATTGACATAACCATAAAAGTAACATAATATATATATAGATGGTGACTGATTGGCAGCGGAGATATATTACAAATATATCATCCCAATCAAATTAATCTGCATTCGCAAAAAACTGTTTAGCATATGGTATCAACATGTTAATAAGTATAACAAATTGATTTGCATGAAAAATAATGCGGACTATATTTTCATTCATAATAAACTGTTATATTCACGATAACATGAAAATCCAAATTTAACCTTAAAGTACGTACGTTTTCACTTCCCTTACTAACTTACCAGTTCTCTAAACCAGTCATATAAAATTTAATATCTATATAATAATATGTTCATCACAAAAATATCTCTAAGCCTTTAAACTGCTCCAGCCTCATATAATGTTAAATTGAAAATTGTATAGTCAGACTTAAATAAAGAAAACCAGGACCCTGATATGCAATAGTTAGGGGTAGACGTAGCAGTTCCACGGCCCTGGGGCGGAAGTCGCCAGGGAGGTAGGCCAACTAGGCGGGGGCACAAAAAAAAAACTGGTCCAGCCAGAGCTTTTCAGGACTTCTGTGTGTATGTACCGGTAGTGCCGCAAAGCGCAACTACACTATTAAAATCTTCTAAAGCGCCGCCAATCGAGCATCATCTCTATAAGATAAAACCTATTCTGTTGTCGATCGTTATCGTATCGTAACAATAAATGTGGTTTGCAATAAACGTCATGGATCATTGATTCCGGATGCGCGTGATTGCGGTTCTAACTACATCAGAATCTACATTTTCGTTAAATTGGCCTAGCTTAGAAGCCATTGCATTTAGTTGGTTAATAAACCCACTTTGTGTATGTAGCGTATGTTCATTTGTGTGTAATATATGCATCGTAAAATCATATAACTTATTTGGTTAGATAGAGAAGGTATTAGAGTATTCAGTGTCGGCTTTTATGAAATAACAAATTTTTCAAAGCAATATATATCAGGAAGATGTTGTGTATCTACTAAAATATATAACTGTAAGACTCTAAGCTATGCAGACTGTATTGTGTTAAGCTCAACTAAAAACAGTTATAATATTATAATGACTATACGTGGTTTGGCCTATCTACTAAAGCTCTATAACGGCATCTGTACCGAGAGTTGTAACTTCGCCAAGTTTCTATTTCCTACATTACGATAAATAAACTTCATTCAAGTGTTACACGATTAAAACTTGAGTGGTATTCTATTCCCAGTATCTAATTTAAATTGTCAGATCAAGGTGGCGTTTTGACCCTCACATGTGAGGTATAATTTCAATATAGTAAGGTCACGTGATTCAAGCGAGCCGTAGCCCGACCATTATTATGATGTTTTGGTATCTATTAATACCAAAATTTATGATTTATATGCAGTTTGAAGTATGTTTTGAATGATAAATATATAATCTACGTTACCCATTGTCAAAGACAGGTGAATGTTCCTCAACATTGAAACAACTAATATTTCACAACTAATATGACTGCCAGACTGTACGCTATGTTACCAAGAAGGCCACGCTATGTTCTTGTTGTACAATATAAAATATGAATGGGGTTCATATGGTCAACTTTATGGTTGTATTACTTTAAGCAGTTTCTGAACGCTAAGATCCGTTACAGGGAACCCATTTGTACAGCGCAAGTCATTATTTCCTCTATTACTTCAGCTATTCGCATAGTTTTGTTTGCGCAAATGTGTTGAATGCAGAAAGTATGGAGCTAATCTCGATGGTTGATGCTATTACGACAGGTTTGTATCTTCCGACTTTGCAATATTTAATTTTGTATATGCTATGAAACCTTTGAAAGTAAAAGTTGTGTACCAATGGGCAATCAAAATTTTTATTGTGATTTGTGAATATGATATTTAAGTTATTATTTTGTTATTTGGTTTCTGTTCGCTAAAGACAATTTTTATATTAAAACACTAAACGACATTAGTGTTAAAATATACAAGACCGAACATTTTACAACTGAAATTAGTTTGAATCGAGACATGACATTTGAAAAACATCAAGCAACAGCCGCTCCTAACGATTTAATGTTATTACGGTTTATGCGTAACCATAAGTTGGTAATGTATTTTACATTTACGTCGTGGTCTTACATTTTGTAACGTACATTAAATAAAAATTAGTTATGATCAATTTGTTCGTTGCGGAATAGCGGCTGTAGCAAAATTCCCACTGATTGGATACAGAATGATGTCTTTTAGTTAATTTTCGTTATGTACGTTGAACAAATCGATTAGACACTACATTCACTAATTCTCTGTTTCATGCTTCCTTGCAACAAACGATCTTGTTATATAAACTTTGCGAGACAAGCTCAACGTCGAAGGCATCTCTATTTTTAAATAGATTACTCTACCTCTGAAGTAATGAGCGTATATAAAGATAACGTAGTTTGTGTTTTTTTCAAATCACAATCATTGGAAAAGTTGATCTATTCTATATACATAATAAAGCAGAAGATTTTGAACGCGCTAATCTCAAGAGCTACTGGTTCGAATTTTAAAAATCTTTGTGTTTGATCGTCTATTTATCGAGGAAGGGCTTTAGGCTATCGTTGCTCTACGACGGATAGGAGCGAAGAGTCAGTAGAAAATGTAGGGAAAATTACTACTTTTTGCATGTTAGGATGTGCAAGGCTATTTTAACCAAAACTAGTCAAACCGCATGGTACAGCTAGTAAGTATGCTTAAAGTTAGCATTAAACATGCTATGAGTATTTTATATATGAAACTGATTTTTATCGTTCAGTATACTAATAATAATGTAATAAAATAAGGTATATCGAAAACGAGCTTTACTATCGACCAAATATTAAATGCAAACACTATCAACCGACAAAAACTTTTGAGACCACTTGGGCACCATTAGGCTATTGTATGCTGTTTGTGAAATATAAACTACTAAATATAAACTATAAACTAGATTATTTGACCTCATAGAAGCGGTCTTATATGCAGCCATATTAAAATAACTTCCGCGTATTGATACGTCTGATAGTTTCTATTGTTACAACCGTGAACGTGTGGGATGAACTGTGTAATAATCTGTAATTGCGACATTGTGTGTCAACGCTCTTATCATTTTCGTTTTCTATGTCATTGAATTTGTCCTCCTGGCTTTAATATAACTTAATATTGTATAATAAAAATTAAATGGTCAAATTCTCTTAATTACACAACAACTTATAACCAAATTTAAAGTGTAATCAATATACGTTAAGGTTTGAAATTAAATTCAACAAGAGTAATCTCTTTATATTGTCGTCTTCACTAAAAAATAATTCAGAGTACCTGATGCCCGTAAGAAATTAATAGCTATGTGAAATTCGTTGCAGTTAATCGCTTAAAACTCATGTTAAGTACCTTTAACAAAATCCCGTTAGTCTAGGTATCACGTTCAGGCTAGTTTATTGGAAAGCGAGTTGCTTTGACCGTGGCCTGTGGTTGGATTAATCGTAAAAACTTTAAACGTTCAGCACTCATTAAAAAGTAATTTTCTAATTTATGTTTAGTGTGTGCCTAATAAGTGTAATTTTTAGGCATGTCGGCCTTTTAAGGAGCTTCTGATTATGGTCATTAAATAATTAACTGGTATTAATTTACTGTTAGCATAATGAGGCATGTTTTAAACAGGCGATTAATTAATGTAATCTCAAGTTTTGATTTGTGAAAATTTAAAGTATTTTTTTCCTAATTACGATGTATTACCATTAAGTAATAGATAGGTGATTATAGCAATTACATTTGAGATGATTATGTTTCCGCTATAAGACGCCGTGGCAGAAGTTCATATCGTGACTTGCACTCCTTTATTTGTTTTGTCTGCGGTACCGTTCAAATCGTTGCCTACTTTTCGGAGGTTAGTCTTATAAAAGATATCAGTCTGGTTATTTTTTAAATAAATCATGTTGCATGCTTAGTACGGTTAACAGTAATTTACAAATGCCTTCGCGTGTAGCCCTGGCGCTGTTAATGGTAAAGTGACACAGATCTTTTCAGCACACTAGTTCTTGTCGACTTAAATAGTTATAGGTACTAATCAGATTATAAAGACTACAAGTAAAAGGAGTTAATGCTGATTGAGTTGAACCCTTTGCCATATACTCTATTAAAATATATTACGAACAAAGGAAATTATTTAATTTCCTTCAAAGTACTGTGAATTGTCACAGAGGAAGTGCACTAAAGTAAAATATTGTTTTAACTTTCGAAATTAACGGATGAAACATTGTTACGTAGCTTGAGCAGAGTGGATTTTGACTATATTTGCGAAACTACGTGTGTACAGGTGTTTTAAGGTAGAACTAGCATAGGTGCATGGAACCGGCACTTTCACTATTGATTGTGCGACAGTGGAGACTGCCCCAGCCAGCTCCTGCCTCGCAGTGCAACCGCGCCTGCGCGGCTGTCCGCACCGGTCTGCTCTCGCGCAGATACCAATCGATCGATAATTCGAAACCCTGTGCCAATAGTATGCCTCGCTGATCACAGCCGTTCATTGCTCTGCTGAATATTGAGATCGTGTTGTGAAAAAATCTGTCTATTTTGTTTAGACATTTCATCAGTGATTGTGCCGTGACCTTTAAGGGCCATTCTTAGATATATTTGCAGTAGTGATGTGTGTGTGCCAATAGTGGATTTTATGTGGTCATCTCTAAATAATTCAACAAATAAAATAATCCTCGCAAACAATGATTAAAAGAAAATATTTTAGTCACACGTAAATGTTTGTCAAGCCGATTTCTACATAAAGTTTTTATATTCGTGTCATATCTTTCGCGAATTCTCAAGTAATTGCGAATTCTGTGCATATTGCCTTAATTTATTTGAAACTATAGGTATATAACACACACGTGTTTGGAAAGTAAAGTTAAAATTGAAGCAATTTTAGAAGAGACAGTGCAAATTTTGAAAAGTTTGGTATATGATAAGCAAATCCACACGTGACGCAAAGTGCGACGCTCACTGTAAATAAATAATGACCTAATTGTACCTCACGTCTTAGCTATTTCGGTTACTCCTTGGTATATGACGGTCTTCAGATTTCTGAATCAGTCTCAGATCAGAAGGGCTACAAAGCACAAGATTTCAAAAGATAGCGAAGACAACTTTCGAAAAGGACTTGTCGGTCAAGTGATTTCTAGTTTGTGTAATTGATGAAGTGTACTGTGTTTCATTACATTCGTATATTGTGATGTACCGTGCGAAGATGACATTAGAATAAGTGCAATGTTTTGTGCTAAAATGCCTCATTACGACGAGAGTTTTATTCATGATGATAATTTAAATCAAAGACGTAACAAACGTAGCTATCGAGTATACAAAAACGGTGCAAGTCCGATTATATTTAGTGAAACAAATTGCATAAGACCCCTGGAAGTTAAAAACGACATAAAGCTTATAAGAAATCGAAAAAATCGCGGTAATCGTTATAAATTTGAAAGATCTCCTGTACAACAAGGCAATTATGTTCAATACAAATCAACAGACATATTGATTCATTATCCTAGCATAAGTGTCTTTGATCCAAGCAAATTAAATGATATAAGAAATAATAACATTGTTACGTTAACGCCATGCAAAAGTTTCGACAATTTGACATTGAAACAGACGAAAAAGGACAAGCTAAATGAGTCTTTAAGAAATGGAATAAGTTTACAAAATTTATCACGCGATGATAGTCTTAAACATTATGTATCACCATTCGAAGAAACTCTTACTACTAGACAAGGAGACGTGAGAAACTCGTATTCAATCGAAGAAGCTCGTCGAAGACCAGCTCAAAGAAAGTACTCAAGGGGTACAGCTGCACCTGGAGTTGGTGTTTATCGAAAAATCAACGGAGATGTTGACAGGAGGGCTAAAGGTTTGAAGATTTCTTACCCGTTTTTGAATGATAACATTCTTTATAATTAATATTTGTTGAAAGGAAATATTGGCAACGGTTGTAATTTGTTATTAGTTTCGTGACCAGAAAAGTATCAAATTTAATAGCATTACGCGAATAGACGAAAGGTCACGCTTAGAAACTTAACATCAAAAAACGGAAGTAATGAAATAAATCGGCTTCTTCCTTGTAGAAGTCGCAGCGTGGAAATGCACATAATAGGCTCGATGTTGTATAATAAGATGTAAGAGACGCGGGAACCAACTATTGTACTCATTGTTACAATAATGTTAAGGCCGTCAGGGAAATCATTTTCGTTTCTAGTTATTGTTTATAGTAAATTAATTAAACAATGCAAAAGTTAACCTAGTCATGGCTTCTGGTAATGTAGCATGCATCAATGTTTGTCGAAGATATTTTTAAGCATAAAAATTAACTTATTTACATGTTCTTTAGTCGGTAGTGTTAAATATTTTGTCTATCATTGAAAACCTATTTTTGTGTATGAGAGATCGCTTTTACTGACGCAGACACAGGTTAGAGAAGGAAGAGAAAAATATAAAATTAATCTGAGGCTAAGGCACATAGTTTGTACGAATAGTGTCAAGTTCTAACCAAGGAGACGTTCAATATGCCGTTAAATATGGGTTATTTCTTTATTATGTTGTTGTTTTATTTAATCAAGCAGCGTCGATGTTTATGTTGTGTGACGCACTCGAGGCCAGGAAACGGGCATGACCTGGCGTCCGTCCGGCGCGCCGAGTCCTCAGTCCTCGGTAGCCTGTCTCAGACTGTTGTTGTGCCCTTAAATAAACTAACGCGTCATTAGTGATTTAATTGTCTCTTGTGTTTACTTTTCGGTTTTACTGGTTGGGAGTATTGAAATGAATGTTTCTGTTTATGGGCGTGTAATTACAGTTATGATAAATGGACTTTAATAGAAAGTTATATGTAACTTTAGTAGTTCGTTACCTAAGTGAGATTACATCATTCATTGACAACCAATATGGTGTTGGCGTGATGTGTTATCCTTACGTCATAGTTATTTCTTCTTAATACCAGAGGGTCTATCTATTATGCAGTTATTTGTTTTGCCTTATTGATATTAGCTGTCGCACGTACTGTGAGTACTTTTGTTATGGTTAACAAATATGAAAACAATTTATTTTGTCTAATTCGTTTGGAAATTTGATTCATTTTAGTATTCGATTGTCATTAGTAATTGAAAAACATATAAAGCAGCTCTGCGTTTTATCTGTAGTCTGTTTTCCGTAAATCAACGAGCCAAGGTTATTGACATTTTTAAAGTTGTTTTGGGTTGTGCATTATATGCAAATTAAGGATATAAAAACGTCACACATGGATCTTTATCCTATATCCTTATAAGTTTACATTTATTTTAATTTCCTATACCTATATAAATGAAATACATTTGTTTCGTTTTAACTATAATAGGCCTCACATATATATCACAACGTAAAATCATTTTAGACTTGAAACAGTACTTGTATATTTTGTATTTTTAAGAAATATGCTGTGGTTGAATGTATTATAATATTAATCTCCTATTAATTGTGTAGTATATAGTCGTACTACAATGGGTATTCACTTTTCATTTGTTACAGAAAACGAAGCGTGTGCTGAAGGCAGTTCAGGTCATCGGGGGTCCTTGCGTGGCGCTAATAAATTAGCTCGGCGAGCGCGCTCTTTCAAGGACGACCTACTAGAGCGCATATCCAATATGCGTTCGCCTGCGCAGGCGCCACATCCGCCACATCTCTCGAACATCAGGTCAGCTATCGCGTCCGTTGATAATGAGCATGGAATATTATAATTGGAAATGTATGGAATGACAAGGACTGGGAATGGATCGTTCCATCTGCGGCTTACGCCAAAGAACCAGAATAAAAGTTGTTTGGTTAAAACTGTTATAAAATCTATATACTATTATTACGTTGGGAATATAGAGAATTGACCCTGTTTCAAGTTTCCTCATTCAGAATAAGAACTGATTGCTTCCAAATATAAACTAGCACACTACATATTATAACTATATGCATCATATGCCTTGACACGTGGTGGCACGTGATTAAGATAATGATTTGAAATCCTTTAACACAATGTTGTATCTTGTGTAATGGGCTACTTTACGATTTTCTGTTACTTTCTAAACTTTCCTATAAAAAGCAATCAATTCGTTATTTTGTTAATCATACAGAAAGTGGACCAAACTTGAGATTTTTCATGGTTGAATGGGTTATCGTGTACATTTGCTGAAAACGTTTGGAACAAATTTAAGTTGCCGTACAATGATTAGGCGATTGACGATGATTTCCTCAACTTAACTTATTTCAAGTTTAGTTTTTATTGTTGTATTTTGTCCTTAAAATATTTTTGTTTGTCATAAAAACAGCGATCGTATGCTACGACCACGATTTAAACAAAATTACAATAAGCGTTTTATAATAGTAACATATACAAATAAATAGTATCAATTACTCATTACCGTCGTCTATAATTTCTCATGATTCATTAATTTAAGATCTTTAAAAAGTTTCAATTTAATTTTAAATTTTCTGGTCTATGAGTTTTATTAGTCACGAAGTGTTACTCATTTAGCGTCTATTTATACCTATATAAATTCTGAAAATTTTATTCATGACTTTTACAGTTTTACTTACCTTTATGTATAATTAACATAGACTTCATAAGCATTAATGCCATATCAGAGGGTTGGTGTAAATTCATAGATTATCAAGAATATTAAGATATTATTTTGACATTTCGTACTATTTCTTGAGGCGTCTTATCGTTATACACATAGGAATTTACGTCGGTTTGTCTTATCTAAATTGATATACTTGCAAATGACTATCTCACTGGCAGCAAATCAAGAAGTGACAGTGTGATTACCAGTTTTATGTTGGTCACACGAAAATGATCGTCTTGTACAATAGTGGAAAGAGTGCAATTAATGTAAAAATCGGTTATATTGTCGCGTAATGGCTCACACAGTACGCGCGTCTGTCAAATCATTAGTCAGCTGCGAGCTGTGAACGTATTAAAAGTTTGTGATTAGTGTGAAGTGTATAAGTTTGAGTTTTTACGGGACTTGTAAATGTCGAACAGAGTGAAGTCACCCGTCGGTGACTGGATAAGTAAACGAACAAACAAACTACAACGCTTCGCGAACAATGGAAAACGGTACATCTCACTATTCAATTTAATGTAGTATTATTACCGATTTGGATCATTGTCCTTGATAAATCTATGATAATAAAAAGATTGTTGTTTACGTTTTAAAGTATTTTTGTGCTTATCTAATTCTTAGTAGCTCAGTGTTGTCTCGTTAAACGTGTAATAAGGTTCATTTGAACAATATAAGAAACAATTTATTATATTCTTTGCTTGTATTATACATAGGTTATATACGAGTCAGGGTAAATGATGTATTCATTTGCTTTATCAATATTTATAAATTGCTGTAAAAAAAATTATCGATTCTTCTCTAATGTTCAAAATTACAGTTAGGAAATAAAAGAAGGCATTATTAAACCTATATTTCTTACTGGACAGACTGCTAATTATTATATGTGTATTCGCCGCACTTTTATAATTGTATTCGCGGTTATTTGATCTCATTAGTAAGACTAAGACTATATATATAGGCTTAGTAAAAAGACATGCCTTAGGTAGCAAGGAATTATGTATTGGAGGAAATTTTAATATACATCGCTGTTTTGGAAAGCAAAAGCACTTTATTTTATAACATTGTGTGTTTAACCGGGACTGAATATCATATATAGCTCAGCTTTGTTATTTGTGCGACGTTGGTACGCATACCAAGTGCCTTTCGCAATACTAAGCATTCCATACAGCGGCGCATTTGAGTGATAATTTTATGTAATGGCTACTTAATTATTTTTTATTGAATTGCTCAATCCCTAATGATGGTTGTCGCGTACGAACATGTTGTGAAAGTAATTTATGTTCACTACTTGATATTTTCTTTTATATCAAGTAATTTTATTAGTTACGTGAAGTTAGACTTATGTTATGTAGAAAAACAAATATGATACTAATTTTAAATATTATTTTTAAATGATAAATATTTTATAAAATAAACCATTTTTTTTTGTAAACGGTAAAGGTTAGATACATATCACTACTAATTACAGTAAGGAATTTAAATACCACAAAGTGACGATAACACGTGAAATTATGTTTGATTACAGATCACATTCTCCGCTCAGTCCAAAACTTCGGAATATGGGAAAGGGGACTCCACCACAGGACAATGAAACAACTCCCGCCAAAGAACTCGAACGGCTAGTCAAAGAGGTATAGTTTTCTCAGGTCTATAATTTATTACAAAATTGGAAGAAGTGAATATTAAAACCTATCTATGTATCTTCGATAAAACAAGTCGTTAATTACTTATAGAGCTAATAGAAAAATAATTTTTCATCATATATAAAATAAGCAATTCCTCCTTAGGTCAGATTCGGCTTGAAACACTTCTCCGATGTCATCACTAAGAGGAAATTGGAAATGTTGCCGGATAACGGCACGATTGTATTTGAATCAATCGCAAACATACATAAGGGTAAGCATTCCCGACTTGAATTTACCCTATATACAACCTTATAAATTGATTCGATGTTTGTAGCTGGATATAAAAGTTCAAATTAATCTTTTCTAGCAATAAAACCGTACTGCGGTCGATCGCCCTCCCTGATGAGCGCTGTGAAGCGATTATGTACAGCTTTGGCGATGTTAATCCGTCTTTGTGATGAAGTCACGGTCGCCAGTCTTCGATCAGACGCCGATGACTCAGAAACTGAGATTTCTACTGCAGCGTTGTCTCCGGAGAATGTTAATTCTGTGGTTAAGGGGCTGAAGTTAGCCGTAGAAGAAGTTGCCAGCCTAGCGCAACAGTATATGGCAAGGCCGGCTCTATCGCCTCGACCGGCAGTTGTTTCTCCGCGGGCTTCGACGCAAAGGAACTCGTTGCCAGGTAGGTTTTCATACATTTATAAACAAATTACTTAGAACAATTGTTCCTTTATAGTAAATTATAAAATGTCTACTGTTTATTTTCGATTTACAGATATACCGTTAACGCCAAAAGAGAGGTCTCTGCTGACGGGAGAGCCAGGGACGGAGAATAGTGGTGTTCGCGCTTCTCATTCATCAGAGTCCATACTGGATGCGCCAGACACGCCCCCACCCAAGCCAGCAAGGCCTAACAGGTAAATATGGTGATATTCTATACAAATATGATTCAAAAATGGTTCTACAATATTTTTGGGTTTGGATCAGTTTCAAAAACAAGGAAATTAGCATATAAGTCGTAAATTCTTTTGGTGGATTGACGGATTAGTTGGGTCCACAGAAAAACAATTGCTTATAATTTTTAATTGAATATACTCACATGTTACAGTTATTTAAACGAAACGTCACTTACAGATTTCTTAACATCTAAATTTTTTTGCGTTTAAACTGCTTAGTTTGCAAATTCTACTTCGTTTCGACAGTTTAATAAATTTTAACGGGATCTGAATGCTACTAAATTGTGGTTATTGCAATCTCAAATGATTTCATGGTACCAAATAGAAAAAAATATATAAGTTCCATAACCTAACATCGAATATACATAATTTATACAGGCTGTTGAATTAATATGAATAAATCTTAACATACATATTTATTAGAACACACATTATATCTAACGCAATGTCGATACCGAAATGCTTACAAGTCGGATATTTGGACATATGGTACATATTATATGTTGTTTACTCATTTATAGAATTATACAGAGGAAATCGATGTATTTGGCACTATATGTCTCGTAAACATACTTTTTCTATCTATTTATTACGATATAAAGTTTAAAAGCAATCCAATCAGTATTTATAATAAGCTACTTTCGCATGACTGGCGAAATAAAATATGTATATAAAATTGGTCGCGCTATCATAATTTTTAAATTTCGTATAACACCGGAAGTGACACCATAACAAATTATCTAACTTGTTAATTTATTGTCTAATAGGTCAACATGAAAGTCGAATTTCATTTATAATCTTATTAGTGTCTAACCGTATTATTAATTTTATATTGCCAATACAAATGTGACCTTATCGCATATAATCTAAAGTGACCTCGCTGCTAAATATTTAAAATATCATTGGATTCTACATATAAATTAAAGGTCGGTTATAATTTATTAATCATCAAATGTCGACCACAAGAATTAAATCTACAGACACATCTCATAATCTTCGAACCTGACCTTATGTTTTATAGTATTATTTCACTTAAATCGAGCTTCAATATTTTTCACCGACTTTCAACGCTTCTATATTTTAATAAATCTGCAAACTAATGAAGATCAACCGATACATTAATTGACACTTGACACAGAAATTTGACCCCAGTATCATCATGTTTTATACATAACACTGTGACCACAAGTGACTACCATAGAATATAGAAAATGTTAGTTTTGCATCAGGTTTGTAAGTGAAAGTTTTGCAGGAAAATCGAGTTGGCCCCACCGTTGCCGCCTAAGCGCAAGTCGGCTAACGACAACTCTCTGTTAGGCGTTTCGATTGACAGGTAATATAGAATTAACTTTTTATACAAATTATACGTTGAAACTTTCCTCATTACATAATTAATTAACGTTGTCGATCATAGTCGATAGACCTAAGCATTAGAGAGACAAGGAGATTATTCATAAAAATACATACTGTTATAAATTACTGTAATAGTTAAGAATAAATTAGTCTCTTATTATCAAGTTGTGTTCACGATGTGATGAAAGGAGACAACGGTAGATGGGGAGACATTGTGGGTTATCATTTTCAAACAAATCTCTTGTATCACTAATATAAGATAATGTAAACCTTAATAATCTTAACTATATTCAAAAGACTTAGTAATCCTGCCAAACCCTTTATTATTTTTTTAGATATTTGATATACATAAAATTGGTACACATTATAATATAACATTTTTTATTAAATATTTATCATATATAATTCTGTGTATATAAGTAACTTACGAATACGTATAATTTTTTCCATCTCCAATAATATAACCGATTATGATAATACCAGAAGTTATTTTAAGGTTTTTTGGGGTTCGTTTAGCGGTTAAATTACTACATTATCTACATACATATTTGTTTAGGGTTCACGGTATCATATAACCTTCACTAATATTGTTGTTATATGTGTGTATAGAGTGGATGTTTTCAAATGAACCTCCTTTGTCCTTATAGTTTATCGATGCAATCACACAGTAGCGGCTCTCAAGATTCGATGTTGAACGTCTCCAATGATGAAGACAGGAATACCCATGATTCAATGAACCACGTGTTTATAACTCAACCCAGTACAGATTTAGTCAGTACGTATAGTCCACAATAATTATAATTGCTTTATGTTTAATACATACAGAAAAAATTAGTAACATATGATGATACACTTATAATTTTTCTTAATTGGTAAACGCTTTATAGACCTCTGTGCGAATTTCTCAGCTCAATTATTGTTTTGCCGGTAATCGAACTTGAAACTTGGAAATAATTATGTGATTCAATAATCATTAAAATATAAAAATGTTTCCAGGTATATGTAATTGTAACAATTTAAATGAAATGAGGACTTCGGTGGAGTCACACGAATCGCATATGAGTAACGCTCACTCTCATAATCGGTAAGTTAAAATATAATAGTATAATAAATATAGAATTAGGTGTTTTTTTTTCAGAAATCCATAGTATACAATTCTAATAGACCAATTTAATAAGTATTCTTCGCGAAAAAACGTTTCGCCCCGACCCGGCGTCGGCATCCTCAGGAAGTTGCTTGTTCGTATCAACAGCGTTTGTAGATTCGTAGGGTTCTGAGATTGGTCTATAAGGGGGGTTTTACTTTAAATTTAATTGTTTAAATATAATAATTTTTACTAATGATTTGAATGTATGAAGTCGTTTAATCAATTGATATTAAATCGGTTCTGTAATGTTTATGGCTGATTTTGCGACGCTGAAATTATACGTCATGCTTGAAGTACAATAATTAGAAATAAATATTACATATAGAATAATAAATAGATTTAACATAAGAAAATTGTTATAACATCGCAAAGAAAAAATTGAATGTAAAAAATTCTTTTCGATTCCCATGAAAAAAGCAGTTTTTTAAACATATTATCATGAATTTAGAATATAAAAAATCCAACTAATTTAACTTATACTCAAGTGAAAATCATAAGATAATTTAAAGTTGTGTTCCTGATCAACATTGAAAAAATAAACATCCGTTAATATAAGTAATTTCAATCACAGTTTCTCGAACGAGTCCGGCTTTGTATCTGTGGGCCACTCAGAGATGTCCACAGAACACAGCTTCACGTCTACCTTTTCGTCACATCACTATTCTAGTCATACGGACAGGTATTTTTTTTTTGGATGTTTCCTATTTTTTATTATCTCTTTGACTATGTTTGAATTTCTATGCGATTAAGTTTTTTGTCAAATATGGATCAAAAAGCACTCTTAATTTCATTCATCAACTATTTAAAATGTTTTCATATATGGCTTTCGTTTCACAAAAAAATTATCGCAGATTTAATCTTGATTATCACTAAAATTATGGAGGTCGCTACTTACAACACAAAATGAGAGTAGTTAAACTACCGCTATGCTCCAAAAAGCGTTACTAAGAAACATAATTCAGCAGAGTTTTGATGATTTAAAACTAATAAAACATTTTATATATTACCGGTTAACAGTTATAAAATATGCATTCAATAAAGGTTTTGTCGGAATGTCTGGTGAATGCAAAAGACGTCTGTAGCGGCCTCTTGTCTCACTGATTTTTCAATATATTGGTCAAGCCCTAATATATATGAAAATCCAGTGTGGCACAATTTAAAAAATGTTCACAATCTTTGTTTGTTCGTCCTTCATGCTTGTATGTTATTGTTTGCAGTACTTTTGAAAGTACAGAGTTTGTGAGCGAAATGAAGTGCACAGTTCAAAATGAGAGCCGCATGAATATAATCAGTATGAATAGTGTAACATCACATAATACAAAGTGAGTGTATTTTGTGTTTATTGCATGCTTTGAAAATACGACGATAAGTGTTTTTTTTTTGTTTGGTGTTTTACTATCTTTTGTGGATGTGGGTATCTTTATAAATGTAATATGGGTCATCGGTTCAATCATACAGGGCAGTTATCAGGTAAGTAATACACAAAGCTGTAATATTTTGTTCCAAAACTAGAACTTTTTGATATTATAGTGAACTCATAAAGCTAATTCTCGCATACATTAACCCACTTAAAATATGATATAATGCTTTGTTCCACTTCGAATAATCACGGTGGAGTGATTCTTAAATGCATTATTGTTTACAAACAGACATTACGGTGTACAAATAATTTTAGAACATTAAGATTTGATAATTTCAATGTTTTTTTTTATTTTTCGAAATATGTTGTGTCGTTGATATTTTAAGGCAAGTCTTTCTGTCTTAAACAAGTGTTAGGAAAATCACCAAGGCTCTCAGTTACTCGCTATATGCGCATGCGCTATAACGCGGTGACTGCCTTTATAATTATGTAATTATTATTTTTTTCATACATACATACAACATTTTTGAATCGCTTTGATCTTGGCACAGATACCTGGTTTTTGATTACCTTTAAATTTGGTAAATTATACTTGTATGATTTCCATTTAAACATGTTGTTTAGGGCCAAGTGTTTTCGTATTTGTTATGAAGACTTGAAATGTTGTTGGTCTAGATCAGATCTAGATATTATGTTAAAAGTAATATATTAGTGATTTTCATACAGTTATCTACATTTTTATCCTCTTTTATATTATGCATTCCGATTTCCGCTTTTAATGAATCGAAGATACAAATTTAATAAATTTGGTACAAAATCTATTGATAAACTTTGTATATTTCTGATAAGGATATTATTAACTTTCTTAAGAAATTTGTATTTATAGAGAATTTTAATTGTTATAATAGGGGAGGATAGCATTGAACAACAAAAAAATATGTATAAAATTTGGGATAAAAATGAATTCGTTTTATAATTTTAAATTGTAAACTCAAGGCGTTTTTTTAATTACTCCCAAGGACGAATCTATCAAAATGTGTTTAGTAAATTTTCAAAAGAGACAGCTAAAATTTAATTGTAATAAGACTTCGTAAATACCTTTTATACCCTAATATGAAAGGTAAAAAAAAATATAATCTTGTAATTCGGTATGTTACGAAAAGGTTGGAGAGTATAACGTCAGACGAGGGCGAGACGCCGCCAGAGTTGCCGGTAAAGACGCGTCGCAACATTCGCGCTGATGTGCAACAGCACTTCCCCAATGTTGAAATCAGGTTAGTACAACTCTTGCTTAGTTTTTAAAGCCTAATATTTATTTCGAGGCACTATTCAGTGAAAGTGAAGTACCAGACCCACCCAAATCATACTATTTTCGAAATCGTTTTGATGTTGAAGAGTTTCAATAAATTTGTTTATGTATGTACTAGTATAATGTAATCACACTTATACACCTTAATAGGGCGATTTTAAAGATTTATATAATCCGTAAGTTGAAACGTTACTTTTTTTTTCATTTTCTTAGAAGAAACAAAAAAAATTTGATTACAGAAAAAGTCCTCCGTTTTCGCTGCATGACGCAAGGCCGCACACATTAGCCGAACATAACCACCAGCGACCTCCACCATTACCGCTCAAGAAGAAACACAGTCAGTATTATTATGAAAGATATAATGAATGTGTTTATACCATAGATATAATATTATGTTTCACTTATAATTTTTTTGAGCATGTTTTAATTACATGTGGTAGGTATATAATATGATAATTGTATGTAATTTGAAGGGAGAGCTAGTTTTGTCCTTATACACAACTCAACCAGAAGTTGATAGAAATCGACGAATTAAATTTTAGTCTAAACAACGTATTAAGGCTGAATTATTTTTAATGTTTATTGAAAGGTTTAAATTATTTGTAATCTTGTACATATGCTTTTTATCGGAGGGCACCTACTAATTATTTTAACTACCAGTTAAATCTTCTAACCTTAATACACCAGACCTTGCATCTCAATACACTACTTTAGCCGTAACTTTTGATGACTGTTTTTTAAACGAAGTATACCAATTTTCTAACCAAGTTAGAGCAACTCTATATTCCTACGAATGTGGACAGTTTTACCTAAGAGTATTTAAAACAACTAGGTTAAGTATATTTGAAATAGGTACAACAGATTATTTCTGTTTTGGTTAAGAACTATACAGTTTATCTCTGCAATATCGTTTTATAGTTTTAATATTATAATTTTAATAATAATCCTTAATAGCATTAAATGCAATTATAACTCATGTGAATGAAAAATCCTTTGGGTAAATACTATTTTATCATAATATGGATATTCTTAATTAATTTGGCATATGGGTCAGATTTGTCAACTTTAGTTCGAAACAATCATAGGGCATTCAACATTAATTATATTAAAATCAATATAAAGTTAGTAGATATTTAAAACATGTAGAAATGAACTGTATAAAATGTGCAAAATTGTCCTGTCCAAATCCTGAATGTATTGGGGTATTAAATGGCATGTTTGTTTATGTCGGTGCGGCGTGCAGTGTTTCAAAGCGTCGCCTACAGTGGTGAGTGGATCTCTGCATGATACTTTGCTAACCTTGCTAGGGACCTCCGTGGACATAGTGAAATATTGTATGAGTATCAATCGAAAAAGACCTTATATATCTAGATAATTCCTTAATCGACCATCAATATAAGTAACTATACCTTTATTAAGAACTGTAACCATTCAAAACCTCCGCAACAAAATCGAAAGTGACTAGGGGAGTCAGAGTCAAAAGTAAGTCCCACTAATTGGATTATGAAATAGAGTTATGGATACCACAGAGAATTCAGTGAAATTATGAGATATAGATATATGAAGTGTCATATAGAGGCGTGTTCTGCAGAGTAATTTTTGCAGAATAATTGTGCGCCTTTGGTTAAAAAAGTTATCATTATACTGTGTCTGCGGCGGTCCTAAGGCGGTCTAAACACTATCAGATCCACTCCATAGTACCGACTTATTGGAGATTCATGTGCTTCTAGCTTTCTTATCACATAGCTTGCTCATTATAGATTAAGCTTCATGTGTTCAACACGATCGCGTTTTACTTAAGATTGGTACCTCTATGAGACGAAATGTATTTATAAGAAGTGTTTTCGGATCATATGCACATTCATGGAAAGGTTAAATCGGAAATTTCGGACGTGGTAAAGAGTCTTCCAATAGCAAATCTATTCAATATCACTATTCTATCATAAAAAACCTTGAGTGTTATAGAGGCTCCAATGTAGTCCGATACAATTGCTATAGGAAATGTGTTAGATAAATATGAATCTAATTTAATAAAATTGTTTAGTTATGGCGTATATGGAGATGTTTGGGAACTGCAGTCACACAATGAACGCTCATCCTCAGCTAAATCCAGAGGCACCACCTGATATGGCATTCAGGCACTCTATACACACATATAATTTGTCCAGGTAAGATTGTATAAGTCCTATAACCCCTCCATAGTATTTTGCCCGGAACTTTTAAAATAAAATGAACGTTTTAAAATTAAAGTTTACTACCAAATACTATTATATATATTATATAAGTGGTAAAGTCATAATATTTGAAAAAACAACCGAGCAACTAATGTTTTAATCAATTATCAATTAACCCAATTCCCCTCAAGATATACGTAATAGTTAGTTTTCCAACTGGAAATTTCTTCTTATTTTTTTTTTAAATTAAAATATCCTCGTTCTCCATTCCGTTGTGTACATCAGTATTTAATGATAAAAAACTTAGCTAGGTTTGATGCCATTAACAGTGATTTTCAATTTCTAAAAAAAAAAAATAACAGATATAATAAACCTTGGTGGAAAAAACCCATTACGTAATATACGAATTTTAATTGCAAAATTTGATTGTTCAATGTTTAAAAATGATTTCTAGCGCTCAACACACAAGTACGGGCAGCCTGAGCATAGGCCACCATCAAGTTCAACGATCTTTGGCCTCATCAATAACGGTTCAGCATTTGAGCACACCGCCACTCAGGTGCGTGAATAAATACACTAATTATAACCCCAATTAATTGTCCTAATTAGTTACGATAGCACATAAGATGTAACCAATATTAATCAAATAAAAGAATATTTTAATTACGTACTTTTATAGATGTGTAACTTTGAATTTGAAGGTAAAGAAATGACTTAAGTATACATTACGACATATTGAATGGAAATATGGCGTTTTTGTTCAGATTCCAATTCAATTTTTAACTACGTACGTTTAGGTATATCATTGTTTATCTAGATTTCGAACCGATGACGACTGTTTCTATTTTAAATTTTACAAACACCTAAAATAAACTGTGCTGTTTCTTCGATTATTATTTATTTCAATGTTTTATCTTTTATGTGTTGCTAATCTTTATCGCACTTCGAGATAATAAATTTATTGTCATACCCCGCTTATTGTTGTAGTGACGATTATAACGTTTTTCATGATTTTGCGATAGTGTGCGAGAGTGAGATAGACTTACTATTGTTAGATAATGTAAGAGGCGGACGGATATATTTTTATCTTTTTCTATATTTTGACATTGACAGTGGATCTGAAGACAGCGTCAGTATGATAACATCGAATAGAACGAGTCCACTGCCGATAGAGCCGCCGGCGCTACCACCAAAGATGAACAAAAACAAACAGGTATTTAGTGAATTTGTATTGCCTTCATGTTAATGGGCCATTCTATTTCAAGGATTTAATTAGAAAAAATTATTATCACGGATGAGAAAGAAATTTTATTTAAATTTCTCGGTTCTGAAGCACCTTTCAAATATTATTGTTATTTTTATATTCAAACATATGTTTATTAAATTTTTCTTGTTTAATGACTCTATGGAGTATATAAAAAAAACTAAAGTTTGCTATAGAAAATTAAATTTAAAAAAGAATGTATGTGAGGATTAGGTAAAACTCTTTCACAAATTCAGCTCTATCAATAAATCTGTAATCCACTTAATGAAAGAAATACTGTGTATCTATGTATATTATGTTTAACTATGTATATTATGTTTTTCTCTCTAAAAAAGAAGGAAATCAACAATATTGAAACTGAATATTTAGTTATTTATTCGTTGAATTTGCTTACAAATGAAGAAAGCGAACTCTAGTGTCGCCTCCTTCGGGTAAACGCAGCCATTGTTTTCTCAAACTAATTCCATAGCTGAGTCTTGGCAACATTGATCCAAAATCCCAATAGACCAATATACAAGCAATACTCCGCGAACGCGAACGTAGAGGCAACATCCTGATGATGCTCCGGTGTCGAAGCGAAAGGTGCGTCGAGTGGTTGTGGGTTTTTCGCGGAGTATTGCTTGTATATAGGTCTACTGGGATTTTGTACTATGGACTTTCGCAAGGTAGCGCCTGTATTCTATTAATAACATTGAACATTAATAACATTAATAACATTTTGGTTTTGCTATACTTCTATATTGGCGCAACACAATCTTTCTTTGATACAGTAAACTTACCGTGCGTTAGTCCTTCCTGCTGGCCTTGGCTGTTTATATATTGAATGATTCACATCTTGAATTCATCTAGATACATGCTAAATTCAATTTTGAAAAGGAAAGCACTAAGTATATAGCAGTCATATACTATATAGAACTCTTGTGGTCTAAGTTTATTGTTATTGCAGGTTTCGATGAACTCTAGCAATGAACTGTTGCCTCCGCCATCACCGCGACCTTCCTCGCACAACAGCAGCTCTGCTGACGAATCTATGCTGAATAATGTGGTGTGTATATTGCAATTTATATTCGGATTAGTGATGATAACTTATATATGTATATAGTGACAAATACACACACAATTCACATCAATATATTTTCCAAGTAAAGGAAAACTTACCAGCAAGTAAATGACGTATACGTCACCAACGCTTCTTTATTTGTGTAGTTATATCTTATTAAATAAATTGAGTATTTTATTTTGTTAAACAATTTATTTACTTTTAATGTTTTATACTTTGTGTCCACGAGTTTTGGAGGAAACTTTTTAGTCAATTTGACGGATTTCCTGTGAGCTCATTTGTCGATATTCTTAAGCACAGTTATGTAGAGACTTAAGAAATGTATTTTTTTTTAAGAAAAAATGTTTATATTCCAGAGCACAGAAGAGATGTATGTGAGCGTGTCGTCACCTGGCAAGTTTCCACTTGACGAGGATGAGATCGATCGGCTCGCGCTGCCAGCACCTTCGCCTGTTCCCTCACAGGTAATTTAAATGTCGATGGCCTTGAAATTTTACGAAAATGTCAAATAAAAATATGTACAATTTTGTTGAGAACTTTGTGCTTAGTTTATTTGTTTTTATGAGTAAGATTTCTTAAATTAATGGCTTTACTATGGTATATAGAGATGTATCTATACCGCCGTACGCCAAATAGTATTTTTAGAGATCACAGTAAAACAAACGTTGTTTTTAATTTTTTTTCATATAATACTAATATTAAAATATATTACGTTAATAATATTATATTTTGCGTCACAAAATTTTTCTGTTGTTTGTTTCTACATGAGTCTACTGTATAGGAGTGTTATTTAAGACCTTATTAGCAAACGTTTAAAAATAAATTGGAGTAACTCAAAGTACCTGTAAACTTCACGTCGCTAATATTTTGCGCTTAATATGGTTAGAATAATATAACAAATATTTTGATATTATGAATTTACGTATATTATCATCTCACGGTTGATGAAGAATCGACTTCCAGCGGAGGTGTTCCCCACGAGATACGACCCCCAATTTTTTAAAAAGGGGGGGCTCCCCCCCTCCGGGGGGGGGCCCCCCCCCTTTTTGGGGGGGGGGGGGGGGGGGGGCCCCCCCCCCCCCCCCCCCCCCCCCCTTTTTTTCCCCCCTATATTAAAAAACACACATTACAGCGAAGCGAAAGCAGCACAGAGCCAACTCAAACTGAAAATGAGAAATCTCCAGTTGTACCGGATTCGGAAGACATAGTCCTCCAAACGGATGTCAGTACGTGGCTCTTACTCAAAGGGCCGACGAAAGACGGCGTTGATGTAAGGGGTGGACATCCAGATGCCCTCATAGTGCTGGCCACTAAGGCCACCAAAGGTATATTCTCTGTCTATTCACGATTCAGGTGACATGCGCACTGAAAGGCATTTTTATTATATGTGGAGTCTGAATTTTAGCCATTAGAATTGCCTTTTTTGCATTATAATCAGAAACACTAAAAAAGTTCACTTTTCTGGGTTAAATATGACATTAGTTCAAAGATTTGTAATTATTTGTGGGATTTTATAAAAGATTTGTATTGATAAAATAGTTAAATCTAAAATAGGTATAGCAAAATGTAAGCTAATTTGATTAGAGACCCATCAGTGCGTATGAAAATCAAACTCATAATTGTGTTTAACGTGAATGTCTATGTTCATACTGTCCTAAATTGAAAAGCTCATTGTCATTTTCGTCATATCAGGGTCTATAGAAGATCATTCTAACCACTCAACTTTCATGCTTTACAGAGTCGGATGAGTGTAAGTCAATCATAGTATGGGCCTGAGACACGCTGGTTCACTAATTTATTATTAGCTTCCTTGCTCATATTGCAAATTATAATCACACGCTTTTCGCTGAGTTTTATAATTCACCATTCATTTGAGTAAATTTGGTGCTTTCAATCTGAAATGTTCAGTTATACAATTAATGCACTTACGCACGATATTTGTAAGAATCAATGTGTATGAAAATTCGTTTGTATTGAATTAAAGCACTGTTGTTTTAATATTATACTGGCATGTTTAAAATGTTATATGTTTAACATAATCTGTAGCATGTTAGTATAGAGCAACAGCGGTTTTGCATTAAAAATTGCCATCGTCGCAAATAATGCAACGTTGTTTATTGAATCGGGCCCAAAGATATAATGGAATTTGCCTTTGAATTTGTATTCGTTACTAATGATTGATAAGCCTGGAAGGTAACATGTACTGCTATGATTACCTTTAATAACAATAATGGTTAACTTTGGGCTTGCGATTCGTATTTTGCGTCGTAACCCTTAAAGAGCCTCAGCTTATTGTTACGCAGACTTCGCGTACCAGGAAGCGTTCCTGGCTACGTACCGTACGTTCTTGGCGCCGCACGAGCTCGTCTCGCGGCTGATTCGTCGGGCACATCACTTCAAACCGCGTCCGCACGAATTGAGATCCACACTCGGTCTGCTAACCAGAGTTATCGCTGACCTCACGTAAGTTGTTTCTGTTCCAATCCAAGGACTATGTAAGGGCTTCTCGCGCTATAAAACTATTATTTTTTTTGTAGTTTTTTCGACTTTCGATAGGTACATTACCATTGACATGAATATTCTCCCATTTTTTCAGTAATTGATATTGATGCAGAAATTGACACTATTAATGGCGCTTTTCAGCATGAAAAGACTTGAAAATTTTCGTAACAATTTGTTTTGATGAGCAGTTTGAAATAAATGAGGAACTATTAAAAACCATCGTATGCTCTGAGAGTATAACTGCTTTTCGATCTTTGGTGCCTATTGACTACTCTAGAAAAGTGAAATTGGGAATTATAAAAAACACGATTCTTAACTGTGTGTGTTGCAGTTTAGAATCGTGTTCAAAACAAACAAACAAACACTAGTTATTTTTTAAAAAATATATTCAATAAAGATGTGAAATATTTTTTTTAGAATGTCCGACCTGGATAGATCGTTGATGCAACAAGTTATGGAATTTATATATTGGCTCGTTGAGGCTGAAGAACTGCCCATTTCTAAAGCGTTACGTCAAATCTTAGTTGATAAACAGAAGCAACTGCACTTCCAAAATGTAAGTAAATATGTATGTAGCATTTATTTATTTTAGAGATCTTTCTGGCTGTTTCTTATGAACATCCAAGAATTTATTTGGCCCCAATAAGCAATTTTTCTTATAGTTAAGAGTTTATTTAACAAATTACTGTGTATATTCTAGTCAAACAACAGATTCGATTACGATCCATGCTATGGAACGGTTTCCCTGCGACGGGATACCTTGCTCGACTTTAAGGCATCGGAATTGGCTGAGCAAATGACAGTACTGGACGCAGCCTTATTCGTTCGAATAACCACGGCGGAACTCCTCTCGTGGCCAAGAGATCAGTCTGAAGAGAAATCCCCGAATCTGACCCGCTTCACGGAGCACTTTAATAAGATGAGTTTCTGGGCGCGATCGAGGATTTTGGAACAGGTATGGCTGAAGATTTAGGATTTGGTGATATGACAAATACATGTGAATCGTGTAATTTTTAAACTAATTCCTAGCACTTCTTATAATTGTTTAAAATGTCAAATAAAAATTTAAAAATAAATTATCTAAAGTTGTATCCTAAACCAGTATTGTTGCATTAGTGCCCATTTTTTTTTATATAAACTCAGATAAGACTAATAAAAGTTCATCTTTCTGAATGAATAGTAATGATTGACAATACTAAATGCTAAAATAACAATAACAGTTAATATTAAAAAAATATCAGTTGCTGAATAAAGAAAAAAATATAAGTGAAAAAATCTAATAATAATCAAAACATTGCTGACAAGGAACACATTTTGCTAAATCCAATTAATTTGAATCGTATTGTTTTTTAGGATGAAGCACGCGAACGCGAGAAGTACGCGAGCAAATTCCTCAAAGTGATGAAGGCATTGCGTAAAATGAACAACTTCAACTCTTACTTGGCCCTCGTGTCGGCGCTAGACTGCCCTCCGGTGAGGAGGCTGGGATGGTCGAGAGCCATAGAAGACGCATTGACCGACCACTGTGCTTTGATCGATTCATCCATGTCCTTCCGTGCGTATCGGCAGGCGCTGAATGAGACGCAACCTCCCTGCATACCCTATATGTAAGTCTAAAAATTATGTTTTGTCCCTTTCGCTTGTAACACTTGGGGATAGAAACGAAAATCGTTGGTTTGATTCAATGTGAAATAATGCATGATACCTTCTTGGTTGTTTTTATAATAAAACATAATTTCATTTTCAGAGGCTTATTCCTACAAGACCTAACATTTGTTCATGTGGGAAATCAAGATTTATTACCCGATGGCAGCATCAACTTTACAAAGAGATGGCAACAATACCATATAATGGAGAACATGAAACGATTCCATAAAGAGTATGAGTTTTATTGTTTTCTCTATTATTTCCTCAAACACATATCGTTCGTTTAGAAATCAAATTGAATGCTAAAATTTATTTGCCTAACTTTTTTTGAAATAATTCACTTTTATATTTATTATATGGTTGAAGTTGCAGAATATTTTGGATAAATTGTAATTTGTTACACTACCTTACACTTTATTTATACAAAAATATTCTAAAATAAATATTTGCAAATTAAATATTAATTCTTAGTCTCTCTTAAACTTCAATGTACTTTCAAAAGATAACAAAAACTTAATTTCAAGTTAGACATAAATTTGACAATGTCCAAGTGGATATAGTGAGAAAGTTCTTAATTTCTGTAACGTGAATAATTGGGCAATTTGTTTTCGCAGACAATACAAAATCAAGAAGAACGAGCGCATCCAAGCGATGTTCAACGAGTTCGACGATGTGCTCAGCGAGGAGACGATGTGGCAAATATCGGAGAGCATCAAACCGCGAGGCGGTCGCGCACGGAACGCGTCTGCGCCGTCGCCGCCTGCACACGCGGCCACTGCCGCCACATAATTGTTAGGTGATAGCAGTTTCATAATATTCTTTCTTTCAAATTTTTGTTTTATTAGCCTCTTTAAGCTAATGACTGTTTTTTTATTTTCAGATGTACTTTATAAACCCAAAGAAATTGAAGTGGACTGACTCGGGATTGCACGAGGATTTGTTGTAACGGAAAGGCCTAATTTAGTATATAGTTTTGTGATTGGCGGTGTACAACGACTTTATTACACCTACTTTTCAACCCAACTATACAATTTTCTACTTCTAGCTCGCTATACTATTTCTATATTGGATTTAATTATATAAATTTCTATTTTGATACATTTCCTGAAACGTTTTGATTTAGATTTAAGCGAAGACTTTAGTATTTCGTTTTGTCTATTGTTTTTATCTATGGAGTCTTATATTAAAACTTTTTTACTTATTTTTCAAATAACTTCGACACTTGGAGAAATCATATAACACCTTTAGACTTAAAAAGTCAGAACTGGAATTTTATTAATATTTTAAATCAATAATTCATTCTATATTTTTGTAGGGATATTGTATTTCTGGCAAGAACCAATACATAATCCAATTCCGTTCTCATCCAGTGAAAAAAGAAATAGTATAGTTATTTTTGTAACATTCAGTATAATCTCTATCAGTATTGATTACCTATTTTCTTACTATCTCAACATATCAGTGACGAAAAGTGCGTTTAAAATAGATGTTGTGAAGTGTATGCTTAACATCTTACATCGAATTAGAGGACTTTAATAGGCTTATTGCTAGACGTAAAGTAAGTAGACTAAAAATATAATTATCATCGAAACTTGTTTGAGCTTTAGCACTCTGCGGAGAAACGGAAAGTAATTTAACAGATTAATCGGATTAAAAACTTTTTTTTCTCGATTCTGTATGCGAAGCGTGTCGACAGTTTAATAATAATAAAAAAAATGGAACGAGTTTTAATCCGTTAATTAAAGATGTGATACTCGAATTAAAAATATTTTTTTCTCTATTGGAAGATACAAAACTTGTCTGTAATCACACAGACAATGTGCGTGTGTAACTTTACAGGATTGACAACAATACTATTGTCTTAACTTAATTGGTTTTGGAAATATTAATTGAAAAATGTTATTAGGTGAAGGTTGAAAGTATACAATGGTGTTGTTGAGCTAGCTCCTCGAAATAATTATATTTGATTGTGTTATCTTAGAATAGCCGTGTGAAGTTGTTTCTGTATTGATAATGCTAAACGTGCCTAAGTTATGTGCGTCTTACCAATTGGTCACAGAAAAATTATAGTCTGTTGTTCACAGAAAACAAATCTAGAGAAACGTAGAAAGTTTCGGGGATTAGAAATTGGGGGATAACCCTATTCCTTCCATTTGATAGAAAAAACCACATGTATTCTCCGTATTAAACCTTAATCAGGTGTTAAAGAATTTTTTAGATATGAAGACATTTGCAAGGAAAAATGCTTATGAAATAGTTTTTCTGTAGCCAATGGGTGAGTAGTATATAGTAGCTTCTCTAAGACTTCGATAAGGTTATGTAACGAGTGTTTGTCGTCCGTCGTGTAAAATGTGCCAAAAGCAACGAAAAACTATACTTTCGCCTCGAATTTATGGATTCTTGTTGGGCAATTATTCAAAACCTTGTACTAACTTAGTGTGTAGAAACCAAATTAATTTCACAATTTTCACGAAATATGTCTTAGCACAGAGTCAGCACAGCTTGACAGAAAGAGACGAAAGAGTGGTGTAGATGAAATGGTGCTTTACGATTTCTTTATATAACATGGCCAAGAATATAATTAGGTAATTTTTTATTTATAAGAGAGATATTCGATATCATATTGAAATCGGCTCTTAATGAATCGTCTTTTGCAAAATTTTACCAAATCGAGACTACGATTATACTACTTATAACATTATAGTTACAACTAGTATGCGAATTATTTCTAGCATCACATTAGCTAAAATCAATCTTA
The DNA here is from genome assembly GCA_963693355.1 of Pontia daplidice. Taxonomy (NCBI): domain Eukaryota; kingdom Metazoa; phylum Arthropoda; class Insecta; order Lepidoptera; family Pieridae; genus Pontia; species Pontia daplidice. The sequence goes on from CAVNZL010000003.1 coordinate 3,208,459, forward strand.
TGAATAACACTATTCGTTTAAAGGCAATAGATAAATATTTTCGTTACTATTAACTACATATATTTGGAATTTCAATTTTACTATAATATGAATTTTTATGTATTTATTGTAACATAATTAGCGCAATGTTTTACGCGTTTTAATGAAGTTTAGTTTATTTTTGATATTCAGAAATTCTATTTTTCCTATAACGTTTCCTAAAAGGAAAATAATTTTTCACAAAGAAACTTGTAAAAATTCTTCGTCACGGGTAATGTCATTTTATTGGATAGCTTAGATTCAAGACACGTAAATATAGATTTGACAAGTAGTTTTGAATTTTCTTGCTATTTCCAAATTGAATAGTCCGATGAGGTTCTTTAATCACGATTTTGTTACCCTTAGGGTAGCGACCCTGACGGCCTGCTTTGCGCTTGCGGTTTTGCGAGGTAGTAAGAATGAATAAAACCACGTTTATACGGTTGCTCTTTAATTCAATCAAGAAATGTGAAAAGCTAGCCAGTCAGTGAACACAGCCTTTAACATATAGCAATAATGTATTCGAGCACTCCATGTGATATAACTCGTACGAGTGTTGCTTACAACTCGTTTGACGTCCTCTATACGTAGAAAAATATTATTAGGCAAATATTTAATATACGCGTAAATAAACCCCATTTTATCGAAGCGTAGTTGTCTCAATATAGTCAATAAAGCTGTCACATACATGTTTTTAGAGTAATTTTGAAATTGTAATGTGACATACCGCGTACATTTTATACAGTTATTTTTAAATGAATTCAAACTTATTTATGACATGTTCTCGAAGTAGATGCAAATCCTAATTTCATGGGCCAAACGTTAGCTTTAAAAAATAGCCTAAACATCCAACTGAATTTTGTGTGTGTGAACATTAACACATTTAAATAATTATTTGAGGGAAATAAGGCGAATGATGCCTTATTTCCAATTCCCTCACTAATTTCAACTCAAGGATATACTTTAATCGAAAAAGTTGCCAATATTTTGGCTCAATTCCTACGTCCGCACATAAGAACGGTGTGTCATATTACTATGATCCAGTAGAATAATGAAGGCAGTAGTATATAATCGCAGTGTTAGTGTTTTGCATGTTATGAGGCGTTGTCTCAGCAATAATTACTAGACCAATATTTAGAACGTTTTACATGGCTTTACAAAGGTTTGTCTTAATATTGTATAAATAATTTGTATGTTTTGGTAGGTTACCATTTTGTTGGGTGTTATTATTGTGAAGTTCAGTAACTTTGGTGTTAAAAAGACTGCCTAATTTACTCAATAGTTAGAATGGTAATAATAATTGCATTGTTTACCAAGCGATGCCGATTTCTATGGCAAACACGATTATTTATTTAAAATGCATGGTACATTTAAGTGAAGCTTACATCGTATGTTGTATTAGCACAGTATTATATTATAAATGCCATAATGTATCTATGGATTATCGCCGTTTATTTATTAAACGGTTTCTGTTTTTATTTTACATTTATAATTTGTACATTATATTAAGAGTTATCGATTTGTTTGTCGATAAATTATTCATTAGTGTATTTGATTTGCATGCGTGTACAGTTTACATTTTGTGTGTCGAGATTTTTTTATAATTATTTGTAATATAAATATAGCACGTTATTTACAATACCAATTTGTATTACTTTATTCCTAATTAAATGTTGGCTAAAGATTAACCTATTCACTACTCTTATTTTTGCATAGTTATTTTAAAACGTTGACATCTCCTAAGATATCAATAGAAACTTAATGATGTCAGGGGCACTATAACACTTGCAATGAATATAAGTATTTATTTGTATTGTTTTTAAAACAGCTTTGTTTATAATGATTTGTTTTAAACAAATAATTGCAACAAGGGACAAAATGTGAAATGTACGTACTTATAACAAATATACAAAAACTACTGTATGTTCCTCCCTCACAAAATTTCATATTTAGACATTAATTTGAGGACGTATGAAGATGAACTCAACTTGAACAAACTACTACGTCAAATAGATGGTTTGAATTGATAATCATGTAACCATGTACGTTTCCACCTGGGTAAAATGTCGATTGCATAACAGATAATAATTTGTAAATGTAAATAGTAATTTCTCTTTTAAATTTGAAATTAAACATGGATTTCTATTCTGTGAAAATTTCGAATAAAATACCTAAAAAGCTCTTGTAAGAATTCTTTTTGTCGGAATTTAAGGGCTAGTGAGTAGCCTTTCCTTGGGTTTGTTTAAAAGTAGTACACAGAGTCCTTAAAAGTCGTCTAGATTACCTTATCATATAATGCTAAGTGTAACGGAAACCTTCATTAATGTTTGCTTGATATTCTACACGTAGAGTCCTGATAAGGCTCCTATATCTTTAACAACGGGTCGTCCACTTATTAGCTGCAGGGTGCCTTTACAAATAAGTCTATTTATTGGAAATCCGAAAAAAAAACGCAGTATCACAAAGAGTGTTCAATGGATAGGTTATTATTTTTCGCTTTAGTTGCTTCGTGCAACACCGCCCCGCTCATAGAAGATGGTAATGGTAAGAACGTGCATTATTTCACTACAATTCAAATTTTCACTAGTGCAACCGTAACATTAAACAACCGTTGACGTTAGCGTCAACGTTTAATATTTATACAGACGGGGAATTCGGTAACCATTTTGAAGGTGATATGGTACTCAGTGCATCCCAACTGCAGGCAATAAACCAGGCACAGGAACAACGAAATGGCTTACTCGGCGCTGCCAAGCGCTGGCCAAACAAAACAGTTGTTTATTACATTGATGAAGATGATTTTGGTTTGTAGTTACTTTTATAAATAGTAGTGAGAAAATAAGACGTTTTGCATATCATTTACTATAGGATTCAGGAAATAGTTAGGATCAGTTTACATAATATTTTGTGTGAGCAAAGTAGTATTAGACTTGTTCATTAATTTAATCAGTTGTAAAATTAGTACCGCCTATAACATATGAGTTTAAATTGGGGTAAAGACCATTGAGTGGCTTTATTCGCTTTTATTTTTTAGATGAGAATGAGATACAAATGATTGAAGAGGGCATGGCCGATATAACTAATAAGAGTTGCATAAAATTCAGACAACGTGCCCCAGAGGAACATGCATTAAAAATTCAGGTAACAATAGCTTACAGATGAAAGAATTACTTACAATTTATAGACTATGGCGAACATCAGATTTTGGTATCGCCTAATAATAATGCTTTGTCGTTTGAGCACTACTTATTAAACAATCATAATATGTGTTTTGCCTAGGAAGAAATGTAATTTTTACTTCTTAGTATTCAGGGAGGAACTAACAATACGGTTGAATACATAAATGCCGTAATTTATCTATTTCAAATAAAAACAGGCGATCCGGCCAACGAAAATAAGCAAATTTGAGATCGTTAAAGGTTTTGTTTCTGTTTCAAATATTACATAGGTACATCTGTCAATAGCTAAGCACTTGCACAGTAGATTAAAGTATTTTTACCTTTAAATATTTTTAATTATTAATGAAATTGCATTGTAATTTCACACATTGGTTCCTAACTTTCATTTAAACAATACTATTTTGTAGGGTTCGGCAAATGGTTGCTTTTCTAATGTAGGATATAACACGGAAGATGATGACGATGAACCAAATCAGGTTTTGAATTTGTCCAAAGGATGCTTTAAGCACGGCACTGTAGTGCATGAGATGTTACATACATTGGGTTTTTATCATATGCAGAGTACATATGACAGAGACAATTACGTGGAAATTGTTTGGGAAAACATAAAGTCAGGTTGGTTACTAATAATTTTAAATTTTGTGAGAAATCGAACAAATTTGTATAAAGTACCAAAATTTCTCCACCACGCCCTCCAAGCTGCCAAAGCTGCAAAAAATCCACCGATACAAGGGTCTAGGTCTCCGAGATCCAAAGGTGATCCACCAGATCGGTTTGATTACCTTGTGAACCCATATTTTTCTTGGTTCTTTCACTATATCTTCATCAGTGACTGAGTGTCCGTGGTAATAAAATTTTTTTTATAAGATTGCGCGTTCAGCAAATTCTTCAGCTTAATAACTTTCCGTTAAACTTCTAGTTTAACAACGTCTTTATGCAATATACCTACAAATTTGTACTAATTCTTTGGTGACCGTTTCCGATCGGGTTTTTTTCATTAATATAAAATTGTTCCAGGCCACGAACATAATTTTGCCAAATACAATAATGACACTGTAACAGACTTCGGCGTACCTTACGATTATAATAGTGTCATGCATTATCCAGAAGTAGCATTTTCTAAAAATGGGAATAAAACTATAATCCCATTGCAGGTAAATGTTGATTAATATTTGTAATACCTACTTCGCATTTAATTGCTCCTGTTAAGTTTTTGAATCATCTTTTCTCCTCTTACACTGAATTTGAATATATCGTTGTATTATAATTTATGATTCTCGTGTAGGTTTGCAAAATTTTTTAATAAGGCAACTAGTATAACTTTCTTTCTACAAAATTGATATGGATTTACGGGATTGGTACCCAGGAATCACCCAAGTTTGTTAAACAGTAAACAAGGAAATAGTTATATTAGTAGATATGTAGTTATGATATATTAGTGTCTAAAACTATCACAAAATCTATTCGCTGATTCTTAAATATCTAGTATTCAGTTTTCACTCATTAGTACTCTTTAAAGTAATATTTGTATAGAACTATTTTTAGGTATTATAAATTGCAAGCATTTGTCACGTTATTTTTTTAAGGAAAATGTGAAGATCGGCCAAAGGAAGGGCTTGTCGGAAAGTGATATAGTGAAACTCAATAAAATGTACTGCGAAAATAATGAGGGCACTTCTACATGAAGATGATATTGCAGATTTTGAGGAGATGTTTATTACTTTTAAAACGCATTTATTTTTGTAAAACCCCTGATTTATTAATAAATTAAATTCTTTGACATCTATATTGATTGCAAAAAAAATCAATTAACATATTTAGTTATTAATAATTTATTAAATCGATAAAAATTACAAATATCTCTTTCATCATATAACAATACACCTTAGTTAGTTAACATAAGTTTGGCAATATTTAGTTGCATTAGTGTAAGCTTTTCATTTTTTATACTCTTATACAAATCACTCGTTTAATTTGCCAATTTAGGGTGAAAGCGTGACCGTTGTCGATAAATATTGCTACAAAGTTGCTCTTATTGCTCGCTAATACTGATATACACTTGAGAACTATAAGTAACGACTGAATCTAACCCTGCCTTATGTATAACATTTCTATTTAAATACTCACGTTACATAAACATTGTTCTTTTAAATTAAATGATAGAAGCTTTGAATTTAGAAAAGCTCAAGCTTGCTTGTTTTATACAGCCCCAGTTCCTTATACATTTTGTGGAATATCTCTTTCTCTAAAATGGGGCTATTTTTTTTGGGTAGCTACATAACTTCGAATGGAAGCTGGGTAAAAATCATATTTTCAAGGTTGTTTCTGTAGTAAGTGGTGCAGATAATTTGGCAATTAATTCTTGCATGGAGCGTATTCCGTTTCTGTGACGGCACGAGTATTGTCGCAACTCACAAGGCAGTAGCGCGCTTGCATCTTGTGAAATGGTTGTCTATAAAGCTATATTAATCCCAGACCCACCTCGATGGGTTTTGTTGGCCAAAAATTCTGCGTATCGTGCATTTTATGCCAAATACCAACGTGTACCGTTAATATGACACACTTTTATAAAACAACTTAAAAATAAACATAATATTTGAACTTTATAAGACAATGAAGTTGATACATTTTGTGATTTTCTTGTGCTTTTTTATTGTGAGATGTGGATCCATGTCACAGAGTGAAATTGAAGATTTTGCAAATTTTATACAGGAAACATCTCGTTTGGATCAAAATCTAAAAAGTAAGTTGGTTATTTAAATATATGCTTAGATTTGAAAACTTTCTCTTCTTTTTAATACAGTAACATAAGCGGAGAATATTTTATCGTATCGATACGATAAAATATATCAAACTAACTAAAATGTAATCTTAACTCTTATATATTCTACATACAATTCAAAAAAGGTAGTTTTTTTAATATCTTTGGAGAATTGATTCTAATAGAAGAATCGTACACTCTTATTTTTTAGGCAAAGACCCTGAAGCAGACTACGATGAAGATGAACCAGTTGAAAATGCTTGGGAAGAAAGTGGGAAATTTGAAGGAGATCTAATTTTAAACGATCGACAGCGACGGATGATTGTCAGCAATGTTGTTGAGGGTCTTGCTCGTAATGGATTAACTGATAGCACGAAGCGATGGCCAAACAATGAAGTTATTTACTTCATACAGAGGGAACACTTTAGTAAGTCTACACAAAATTAGCTAGAACAGTTAAGCATCACTAATTAGAATAGGTCCAGAGTCCAAACGCAGTCGATATAATTACATTTATAAATTAATGATTTGTTATAATATATAATTTGTTATAGTATATAATGATTTATAATTTTCTAATTGTAGATCTAGGTCAAGTTCAAGCAATTCAAGATGGCATTGACGACTTAGCTCGTTCTTCCTGTGTTAAATTCACTCCATACAAAAAAGGCGATCGCGATGCGGTTGTTATACAGGTAAATTACATTGTTACATTATGTACAATTTTCATATCATATTTATCATAATTTTTATAGGTATCGTAATTTTTTATTATAAGGTACCATGAAGCCGAATCTAAAGAATTCAATAGGCCAGACCTTCAGCAGGCAATTAATTTTAGACCACGGTTAATTTTCATTTTACAGGGAAGTAGGCGAGGTTGCTTCTCTCAAGTGGGTTACCAGGGAGGTTTCCAAGTTCTGAATTTATCAGGTCGTCACCCAGTTGGGCGTGGCTGTTTCCGTCACGGAACTGTGGTGCATGAACTTCTTCATACTCTTGGCTTCTACCACATGCAGAGTAGCCCCGATCGAGACGACTATATAGATGTCCAATGGGAAAATATTATACAAGGTAAAACTATTGTCATGTCATACAAGCTCTGGTCTTAGATTATAAATACAGGTGTTATAACGGATCTAATGTTCTTGATGTAGGTTAGCGTGTCACTGACATACTGCGAAAACCTAAATTAATGTTTAGAATATTAATTCACTGGAACTAGGTCCTAGTTATATCGGTTTGTTATTAAAGCCTTTATATGTAAGCGTTTTACTACTATTACTATTTATTGTATTATTTTGAATTCTCAATAGATATACTTTGCTTGGCTACACCTCATAAAGTACACATCAGTACTCACGTAAAAATAAAAATTGTTCTACCCATATATACAAGCACATAAAATAGATCCTCATATATCAAGCACCTATAAAACCATTGCCTTGTTTATCTTTATGTGAACAAAGTCACGTGATTGAATATATGATTATATAGATTAAGAAAATTGTTGATTTTAAAGGTGCATAACTTAGAATAGTTTTTCACTGACAGACTCGCAGGATAATTCAGGATTGTTTTGGTTTTGTTGACTGCCTGACAGTATTATTTATTTATGTTGCAGTTGCTCGTCATAATTTCCGCAAATACAATTCTTATGCGGTTTCCGATTTTGGCGTCGGCTACGACTACGAGAGTGTACTGCATTATGGTCAAAAGGCTTTCTCTGTCAACGGACAAGATACTCTAGTGCCGAAGCAGGTAATTGAGGACTTGTGGATAGGAAAATACATTGTTTTATATAACATCAGAATATTATAAAGTTTTTTTTATAAGTGAAACTCTGAAATAGACGTACACGTTCTTATGATCATGATTCATGATTCTATCTTATGATCTTAAAAGGGGTACGCGATTTTGTTACAGTTAACCCCTCAATCTTTAACCATTTACGTTTCACAAATGAAATTAATTTTTTAAGTGTGTTACTTGAAAAAAAGGGCCATTGGCTATATGCATATAATATATAATTACACACGTTATCAATTTTTACATTGAAATTTCTATTTCAGCTCGGAGCCAATATAGGTCAAAGAGTTGGTTTATCACAAAAAGATGTTCAAAAATTAAACAAAATGTACTGTGATGCAGACTCCGACATAATTTTAGACGATTCATCTAAGTTTCCTGTGGTTAAAAAAAGGACTGGCAAAAATAAACCCTTTCAAGGGCGCGGAATTGGATACCACCAAGGTAAAGCTGTGGTAATAAATGTAGCTGATGCACAAACATATAATTTGAATGATGTTGATAAGCTTAATGATTTTAGCAGAGCAAAAGAAACCAGTGTGCCTTCAATGTTTATTCAAGGATTTGGAGTTACTCAAGTGATAAATGGGAAAACTCCTATATCCGATAGTAAACATAATAAAATGAATGATGAAGACGAAGCTCTTCAAGCATTATTACATAGATTTTCGAATGCAGTCAACACTAAGATGAATCCAGCAGATGCTAGAAAATTTGACTACGACCATTCCAATGAATATAACAGTCCAATAAAGACGCCTGTGGTACCTCAACCGCATTCACTCCATATTCAGAATGGTGAATCGTACAATGAACCTATTTATAAATCTCAAGATGATGTGGAAATAATTGGATTTCAAAACAAAGAAAATATGTATGAACATACAGGTGGCGTACCTCTCGCTGATGAACACGGAAGTGAAATCTACCAATACAATAAAAACATTGCGTATTTCACAGATAACGATGATTATTCGCCAATTAAGGACAGAATAAAATATGATAGATTACGTACATATAATGATGCGCCATACAATAATGACTATGACCATGTATATGAACCTCCATCTCAAATTTATGCGGGATCTGGAAATCTGCAAAATAGAAATTTATTTTTAAAACTGCCGTAATCTTTAACCCATTCCAAATACAAGTAAACTGGAAATGGATTGGAAATATCATGACATTTATTTAAAAATAGATAGTAATTTTAGATTAGAAATACCAACAAGTAACAAATTATAATTTTATTATTAATTATAGTAATTATTATATACAATAAGTTTGTACAAAGTAAAATATATAATTCTATTAGACCAATTTATTAGCATCATTCCCCAAAAAAGCCCTCAAATACTTCACGCACGTATCGCCCGGACACCGGAGTATCCTCAGGATGTTGCCTCTACGAACTGAGTGGAGATCCCTGACTGCGCCATGCGATGCCCTGCGTCTACCCAATCGGGCCTCGTAAGCGTTCCTGCACTCAATGCCGTCACCGCGCCGACAACGCCAACGTTCGAGACTTCCTCATCCGCCACTTCGTAGACGTCCTCTAGTCCAGGCCTAGCGTTCGTATTCCTAGATTTGTGAATTACGTCGCTGTTAAAAAACGAACGTCACACGGCAAAGGATGGCATGCTCATGTATTACAGACCAACACTCCAGTCTTCGCCAGACGACCCGCCTTCCCTGATTAACATAGAATGCTCCATGAACCGCGTGGGTATGAAGTATGAACCGAACACACAACCGGAAATAATCGTGTCAAAACAATCCTTAAGAGCGATTTTAGGGCATGAGGTCCTTGGCTTTTCGCTTTTGTCTTTCAAGCGAGTGTCCCCGCCGCTACGGCCCAAGCCGAGGTTCGAGTCTCACATCCGCGGCACAACTAATTCTTGGCAGACTTTCATTCGCCCGATCACACAGACCAAGCAGCTGAGCTCGGCTAAAGGCTAAGCTCTACAAACAGCTTTCATTGAGTGAACATTTTTAGAGATCACTTGTTGTTTTTGAGTTTGGAACATTTTTTTTATAAATTCTCTGCTCATATTGATTGTTTATCACCGATAATGAAAAAAATAAAAATCGTTTCATAATTGGTTTCGTATTTATTTCCGTTCTATTAACGGGGTTTATATAATTCGTTCAAATAGTATGGACATTCTTTCAAATAGTAATAGTAGGCAGTGAAGGTCTAACGTACGTTACCCTTATAGTAATAAAATTCTTTATAATCATGTAGTTGCAGAATTTCTCTCTAAGCCGGGCTGGCCAATTTGAATGCTGACGATCGTTGGTTAGGATTTAGGTGTTAAATATATAAATAATCTGTGGTCCTAAATCAAAATTCTAGTCTGTGCCAGTATACCAGAGTATTTTGATGTAATAATATGCTGTAGAGTGTAGGCCGTAGATTTAACTACATAGTTAAAAACTTCCTAGTCTGTGGTTTAAAGGAATTATTATTATTTATTATTATGTTTACAAGTTTTATTTTTACTAATATTGTACCGTGAATCTGTTTTTAATTTTTATTTGTTATGACGTTTATTCAAAATGAATAGCGACAATCAATGATTTAATTGCTATAATTTACAATGTCTAAGTGAAATGACTCATCAATAGACTTTAATTTGTTTTAAATGGGTTGTGCTGCATCGGGCGTAAACCGAACACTAATCATGTTCAATAGACATGCTCATAATACGCCAGAATATCGTGCAATATTAGACCGAAAGCTCTATATAGCAAAAGAATCACCAGAGCCTGAGTTTGATATATCAGGATGCAATTTGCGACACTTGCCTTCTGGAATATTTTCTATATGTAAGGTTTTTCGTAAAGATTACCTGTATTTGCATAATAACAAGTTAAAGACGTTAGAGGAAGGGGGTCAATTATCAGATCTCCAGTTAATAAAAACATTAAACCTTAGCAATAATAATTTCACACAGTTACCTAAGGGTATTAGGTTTCTTTTAAGTCTTACAGAACTCTACTTACAAGAAAACCAAATCACTTACTTGCCAGATGAAATAAAGTTTTTGCAAGCCCTTAAAATATTAGATATCTCAAAAAACAATTTAAAAAAATTAAATCCTGTTTTGGGGCAGTTGCAAAGCTTATATAAACTTGTTATTATAGATAACAAAAATTTGACTGAACTCTGTGTGGAACTCTGTCTTGCTTCAAAATTATCCTTGATTGAACTAGATTGTGAACAATTTACTATACCACCTCCTGAAATTACTGTCAAAGGTACTGAAGCAATAATGAAATACCTTTGTTTGCAAGCAAATATTACATATTCCCCACCTATGCCTTTAGATAATGATAATATATTACCAGCTGATAGAAAAAATCAACCTGTTAACCCCTTTAGCAAGCCTAGAATACCATGGGAAGAAGTAGAACAAGCTCTTCAGCAAAAAGAAGATCAAATCTATAAAGCAAATCAGGCACAGAGAGAGAAAATGTTGACAAATGTTTTAAAGGAACAACTTAGTTTAGATTTAGAAATATCTAAAGTACAGGAAATTAGGGAACTTGAAAGACAGAAATTACTTAATATTATGCAAAAGGAAGAACAAAATATTGAATGTTTAATCCAAAACTTCAAAGGATATGATAAATTAAAGCCTGAAATTATTCAACAACAATTAGCCCATGAGCAATTAGAGCATGATCACTTGTTAGAAATAACTAGACAGAACTATGATAATATTAAAAGAAGTGACATTTTAAAAACAATGCACCAACTACTAGAAGAAAACTGCTCAGTTGTTAAATATATGAAATATTATAAAGATAATTTGAATAATGTTAAAATGAATCTGTTGATCCAGGAAACTGAGGTGGATACAAAATTACAGGAATTACTAAATGCAAAAGATCAGTATAGAGAAGGTCAAGTAAAACAACTTTTAGAGGATCAAGATGTGCAAAAAGCAATGGTTTCTTCATTATTGGACCAAGTTGACGCTAGAAGCTGGAGTTTGAACCAAGAGATAGCTTTAGTTTCATCTCATTTAGCAAAATTAAGTGTTATTGAACAAGAAAAGAGAAAAAATAATATTATGGACAATTATAATGAGCTACTTCAACAACGAATACATTTAGTCAATTTACTAGATGACCTATTCATCCAGAAAAATAAAAGAAGAAAGCAATTAATTGATACATTATATGAAGCAGAAAATGAATGTTATAATAAGACAGATTTTTGGTTGCAGAGTTACAAAAAGTTGCTAGATTGTGCACCTCAACCTCTTCTAAGTTTTGGAAAATCATTGGATCCAGTACTTGCAAATTACCTATTACAAGAAGGTGTCATACACTGTTTACCATTTTTGGTTAACATTTTGTTTTCTGATAAATCTTTATTGAATATCACTGCCCATGACTTAAAAATATTGGGAGTATCCTTGGAAATTGATCAAGAAAATATTATAAAAGCTATTAATAAATATGTTGTTAGTAAGAATGGAAATGAGTTTACAACCATGACCAGCTTGAATCCAAGTGCACCATCAATGTCATCTGAAGAAGTAGGAGACTCTAGTCCAATGGAGAGTAATATGTCAGAAGATGCAGAGTGTGTAATATGTATGGAATGTAAGTCTGAGGTAGTGTTTGTGCCTTGCGGTCACATGTGTTGTTGTCAAAGTTGTTCCCAAAAAGAAATCAACAATTGTCCAATGTGCAGATCCAATATAGAAAGAATTATTAAAGTATTGATAGCATAGTCTTAAATTGTTGTATTGGTTGTGAAAGAAACATTTCCAAAAAAGGAAAAGATGTGATCATAATGGCACATAAGGCATTAAAAATGACCATAAGGCAATTACATAATGACAAATTGTAATTTATGCCTTACATTGACACTGTTATGGCTGTGAATAATCTTTCTTATACATTTTATTTTAATGAGCAGGGAGGATTTAATTCTATAATTTGCTATGAAGTGTAAGTAATTTTATCTTGAATGCGTGTTATACATACATACATGTTATGATTACAGTTACTAAAATATCCAATATAGCAATATGTGTGTATATATATATATATATATATATATATATATATATATATGATGTGACAGGAGAACAGATGATATGTTTTAATATGAGATACAATAAGATATAAAAATAGCATTCACTTGCTTCTATTCTCATTGTTGTACCACTTCTTTCTTAATCATTTTGTACTCTCAATAGTGAAAAGATATCTATATTTAATAATAATATATAAATAAAAGAAGAGGCAAAAGCAGAGTTTTTTTTGTTTTTGTAAATTAATTTTACATTTTTGATGCATACAATACAACTGTAGTTGAATGTTTTTTCAATTTACACATCTATCTACGATCTCTCAATCTACAATCTGTTTTTTATGGTATTATACTTGAGGTAGGTTATGTGGTAATGTTAGGTTTAGTGTTTCATAAAAGGGGTATAAAATAAAACTTTTTGGTAACAATTTCATAGATTATGTTAAGTCTTATTAATAAAAAAGGGTAAAATTTATTTTACTGTTATGAATTTTTTGGAACCACATTAATAATTTAGTGACGAGTTTGAGATATTATTTTATTTATTGTAAACAACTGTGATTATTTATTACAATGTTAAGTATTTTATGTTGAGGTATATGAAAACTTGTTTTTCTTTTATTAAAATAATTTTAAAAAAAGTACTCATAATATATAACAAAATAGTTATCCAACTAATAATTAATATGGAAAAATATGTACTGCCTTTGTGACATAATCAATTATTATCTTGTTAAGGTTTTGCTACATGCACAATTAAATACATAATAAACTGTTATTAAGTAATTTGTATTTTAATTTTGGAATTGCGAAAATCCAATTTTTACATAGCTACATTAGAGGAATGCGAAGGTGTGTACGTTTTTAAGAATTGTGAGTAGGTACAAAAGTGTGTCCTACCTCAACTATAATAATTGGTTTAGCTGAAACTTCCTTTTCACTACTGACAGGTGCCTGTTATATACTTGAGCAGGTCAGAAAAATAGTCTTCCCTGAGGGGAGATCAAATAAATGTGCTTGAGCTCATACTCTCCTTATGATATCTACTGTGTATAGAATATACTTAAGCAGAAGTTAAATTTGATTCACAATTGGAACATTTCATGTTCTGTAATTTTTTTTTTCTAACGCTAAAAAATGCCTGCGTGAGTATACATCAGTTAAGAAAGATTTACTTTCTTCAGTAGCACTTTCACTAAGAAGATCCAGCAGAGGCAGGATCACAGATAATCAGTGGATTTTTTTAAGAGATGAGTTACTATGAAAATGGACTAGCCTTGTTATTAATACTGATTTAAACGTATTTTAAGGGAATTGCAATCGGGATTATTGTTTTATATTTTTGTATGCCCGCATTTGTCCTAAAAAAAATTCTATAGGATCACAATTCAAATAGCGCGGGCGTAGACGTTTTTATATTATATTTTAACAATTGTAATACACATATGTTTGTGTAATTTGCTGTACGGTAGTCAAACTTGTCAAAATCACTATTATAAAATTATAATACATCTTTCCTTAGAAAAGGAATTTTCTTTGTGTGACTGGCACAACATTAACCTGGCGGATAATTATTGAGTATTGACAACTATGACATAAACATTTTGTTAAGGATATTGTATAAATGATAATTATCTTTTTAATCTGTGCTTTTTGACCGACTCCAAGGAAGCCGAAGGAGAAGTCTCGTCAGTAAAGTAAACAGTACTTCAGTTTTCGTTTGATTTCTCATTAGAGGATTTTATTACTGTGTTCTCACTTCTCCGTTATATTTATATTTTTACTTTATATGTTAAGTTTGTTTTTGTAAATTGTATTAACAAGCTTACATCTTAACCTATTAGGTGAAAATGAGTGAACAAGCACCGAAAAAGCGAAAAAACAATGAAGAAAACTCAACTGAAGTGTCAGGTAATAAAGAATAAATGCATCCTATGTGTGATACTTTAACATTCCTACTGCTTATTTCATAGTGGAATTTAAATCTTTGGTTAGAGAAAATATGGTTGAAAGCGATTTTCAATCATAAAAACAAATTTTTAAACAATTACAGTTAGCTAAAAAGGTTAACATTTGGGGATATCTTCATTATTTGTGGTTTGTTTCTGCTAGTAAATGTAAAGCTAAACACATTGCACAAGTTTTTGCACAAACATAATTATTATAATTGTTCATGCCAAGTAACTAAATAATAATAAACTGTAGCTTATTATAACCAAATCAATTAAATAAGAAAATTATAAAATGTAATTTTTATTGCAGAACCTCCACCCAAAAATACAAAAATCCAGATCCAGTGCCCATATTTGGACACAATTAACCGGCATGTTTTAGATTTTGATTTTGAAAAGCTCTGTTCGGTTTCACTTACAAAAATTAATGTTTATGCTTGTCTTGTATGTGGGAAGTATTTTCAGGTAAATATTACTGTTAGATTTAGTTTTCTTTGCTTCTCAGTAAATGAACAGTGTGCCATAGCTCATTACCATCCATTTGTTTGATATAGGTCATTCATTCATCGTAGAGGCAACATCTTCCTGATGATGCTCCGGTGTGGGGCCCCAGCGAACACGTGCGTTGAGTGGTTGAGGGTTTTTCGCGGAGTACTGCTTTTATACTGGTCTATTGTGTTTTTTATAGGTCATTTGATGCAAATGAATAAAATGGTGGTTTAAAAGGCATAGGAATGAATAATTGCATCTAATCATACCTGTGAATTAAAAAAAATTGTCAAAAGAATATCTTTAAGTTGATTTGTATTTTTCAGGGCAGAGGTACAAACACTCATGCATACACACACTCGGTTGCTGATGGGCATCATGTGTTCCTCAATTTAAATACTTTGAAATTTTATTGTTTGCCTGATAATTATGAAGTCATAGGTATGTAATAATATTAATTTATGACACTCTGAGATGGAGCTATTATCTGTTGACACATTAAGAGTAATTGATGTATTGATATGATTTAATCAAATCTATCAAAACACGGTAATATTCAGACATGGTTTTAATGATGTATGGTTGCTTTTTTCAGATTCATCTCTAAATGACATAAAATATGTGCTTAATCCAATATTTACAATGGAGCAAATAAAACAACTTGATTATAATACTAAGATGTCTAGAGCAATTGATGGCTCTATGTATATGCCTGGGATTGTTGGTCTTAATAATATCAAAGCTAATGATTATTGTAATGTTATATTACAGGTTTGAACATATTTTATATAATTTTAAATTATGAATTAAATATGTACTTATTAAAAAAATATTATAATTATATTTTATACATGTTTGGCCACTATGTTCTGTCCAATGCAAGTTTTGCTTTCATTATATAAAAATTATATATGTATAACCATAATAGCATTGCTACAATAGATAGATTATGATGTAAAAACCAAATGTATAATGCACTTTCTTAAAAAAACAGACAGAAGTTTGTGAAAAACTAATTCTACATTATAAATCCTTGTTTTTAGTGTCTAGCGCAAGTTAGACCATTAAGAAATTACTTCCTACGTGAGGAAAACTATGCTAACATTAAACGACCACCTGGAGACTCTTCATTTTTACTTGTCCAGCGGTTTGGAGAGTTAATGAGGAAGTTGTGGAATCCCCAAGCATTTAAAGCTCATGTATCTCCACATGAAATGTTACAAGCTGTTGTGTTATGGTCAAAAAAGCGATTTCAGTTTATAAAGCAAAGTAAGTTTCAATACTACCTGTTCCTGTAAGCCACAATACAAAAAGAGATTGTCTCCTATTAGTAAAAGTTTGTGTCCAATATTTTATTCTGATAAATTTTATTTTATTTCTTAAATTTAAACAGAACTTTTCACTTTTAAACAGAATTTGTCTCTATTAAAAAAACATAAATTCTTCATGAACTGCTAAACGAACGTAATAAACTTCGTCCACTGCATCTAACGGCGCTTTTTACATTTATTACATTGTCGCCCCCGGTTAAAATATCCTAATTTTCATATTTATTTATGTACTAAATGTCTTATTTACGGTTACAGGTGATCCAATTGATTTCTTGTCATGGTTTTTGAATTCCTTACACATGGCATTAAATGGAACTAAAAAACCAAATAGTTCAATTATTTATAAATCATTTTTGGGTCACATGAGAATTTATACAAGGTATGAATTTTTTTTTTACTATAAATATGTATAACTTTACATTAATTTGAAAAAATTGTTGATTTCAATAGTATTATTGTTTTATTCCAGAAAACTTCCACCACCAGATGCAGATGATGCAGCAAAGGTTGATTTAAACAGCGAGGAGTATAACGAAATGATAACAGAGTCCCCCTTTCTTTATCTCACATGTGACTTGCCGCCAACTCCGCTTTTCATCGACGAAATTAGGGAAAACATTATACCGCAGGTATAACAAATTATTGTGTGCGCTTGTGTCTTAATACACAACAGAGTATAATTTTTTTCACACTGTTTGCAGGTTAACTTATACCAACTATTATCAAAGTTCAATGGTCAAACATCAAAGGAGTATAAAACATATAAAGAAAATTTCCTGAAAAGGTTTGAGATTACTCACCTGCCACCATACCTTATACTCTATATCAAGAGGTTTACTAAAAAAACCTTCTTTGTTGAGAAAAATCCTACTGTTGTTAATTTTCCTGTCAAGTAAGTTTTAATACTTTATAATTTATATAATAACCATACATATAATTATATTTTAAAAGTCAAACATCACCCTTTGTTACAACAAGCAAGCATAATTTTTTTTTTGTAAATTGCAATTGTAAAAAATGCAATGCAATAATTATGTTTTTGACATGATAAGTTGTTCTATAAACATATTTTTTTTAAAAAACTTGATGAATCTTGTCGCCATGGATGAATTATTGATGATTAATTTATAACTTTACAACACTATATTCCTTATTAACTATGCAAGGTGCTAAGCTAATAAAAATGTGTTTATGAGTTTGGTAATTAATATGTATTAAGTAAAAATTTTATTTGTATTATATTAACTAAGTAACTGTCATTGTCCAATTTCATAAAATCATTACATTGTGTTTCTTTTTCTACATTACTTTATCATTATAAAGTCTATCCTTTTTTATTAACTTACTCTGTTACAGAAATGTAGACTTTGGTGACATTTTAACACCTGAAATTAAAGCGAAATATAAAGGGAAAACAACTTATGAGTTAGTAGGAAATATACTATTTGATGGGACCCCAGAGAATGGCACCTACAAAGCCCATGTACTTCATAAACCTACACAGCAATGGTAAGTCACATCAGTAATGTTAATTTGGATTAATATGCTGTGTTTTCATATTGCGCATACTTAATAAGTATATAAGTGCTTACTATTAGTTCAGAAAGCTCACTGTAATATTGAAATTAATAAATTTAATAATAACTTAAACTTTTTTAAACATTAAAGCTATCAAAATGAATAACATATTTATTGAATGTAATTCATAAATTTTATAAATTGCTATCTAAAATTCTATTTAAAGCTAACATTGTTTGTATTTTCAGGTATGAAATGCAAGATCTACATGTTACAAGTATATTGCCACAAATGATAACTTTAACAGAAGCATACATCCAAATATATGAGTTAAAGGTTGACTAAAATAAAAAATAAAAATTTAATATTGTTTTTATTTATTGAATATACAAATTCCATCTACCTGACTGATTACATACTGTGACATTCTTAGATAATAATGCAGAAATATATTATTTTACTGTGTTTTGACACAATCAGAATCTTAGGATATTTGCAACTTTCAATGTTTAAAATGCATCTTAATTAAAGTTCATTACTTTGCAATTTGATGTCGTATTTTAAAAGCCATTCTGATAATTGCAATTTGCAATAAAGAGTTGCCGATGTTAGAAGCCAATCACTGTAAAATGGAGAGGGTAACAAGAGAAAGGTGGAATTAAGAACTTTGCTTTTAAACATTCTCTAATAACTTTTATTAAAGTTGGAATTGTTAATCTGTGTACTTGAAATTAGCAAGTACAACATATGTATAATATTGATGCTATTCTTAATTGGCTTCTTTTATAATGCTTTTAAAATTTAACGACACAATTGCAAAAGTCTGGGCTAGTGGCTTTCTCCCTTTTTACCAGCAACTCTTTTAAATTCACCCATGTTGGTTGTAGATATTGGTGACCCATAAAAGGCAAGGTGATCAATCTGTGTTACTTCATCCCCTGATTGATTATCTTTTATGAATAACTGAATGTTTTGAACACTCTGAAACTTTACAAATTTCAAGGGTACAGGGTTGCCCTCCAAGTCATTTGGTGTCAGTCTGAAAATAATATAATAAATTAAAAAGAACCACAGTGTGGTATAATAATGTTACTGGTATTTTCAAGACCGCAAAAAGGAATTTTTATAGCAAATTTTTAACTCCATTCACTAATCCTTTCCAATAGCTGACTAAGCAGTTCATTAAATAGATGGGTCAACAAATACTTCAATGACCTCACAGCGCACATTATTTGCTCGCAGGTTACAGAGCCGTACTTGTATTACCAAAATCATTTTGGAAAAGGTTCTTGATTAAAAGAGATTTATTTTCACTTGGCAGAAGGGCACTAATTTGCAGTGTCTCAATAATTTTTATTCTTATCTTATTTTTATGAGACAAGCATGTTTTCCGAAACAATATGTTTGAGAACTGTGTATTCAGTTGAGACATGTTGGGTAAATTTTATGATCACCAATTCTAAAATAGTGTTATGGGATTGCAGACTGTAGTTTCCAAATGTATACGTAAATCTGTAGGAATTTACATGCTCTTATTCCTTGCCATATACACAACAGCGACATTCCTAAATCCTAAAGAAATTAGCTCATCTGGCTTCAAAGTTGTATATTTTAATACAACTCTATTGTATAGGTTAGTGAAATTTAACATGTCAAAAAAGTATTACAAACAATACTTACTCCAATTCCTGAATTGAAGCATTGCCAGAGGCTTGGTCAAAATCAAGAGTTCGTGGCTGGTTGATAAACAGTTTTATAAACTTAGGTCCTTTATCAGCTGGTGCTTTGATCTTTAGGGAATGTAGTTTAACTAACTAAAAGACAAATAAATATACTCTTAATGAATTTTCATTTATAATCTTGAATTTTTTGATTTATCATTTTATTCTGTAATATTTATTTTAATACTAGTAAATAATAGTCAAGCTACCTGATTGAATGAAATGTTGATAATTAGCTGTTCATCACAGTCACTGGCCAAGTATCCACCTCCACTAGTTAAGGCATGAGTGAGTGGATGGTTATCTGCTTCATTCAAACATTCACATTCATTCTTGGTTATAAAAGTACCCAAGTCCATCTGCAAATTGAATTCATTGGTTGAAAGGATAATAAAAATACTAGATAAATTGTCAATTAACAATGAAATTGTTATTTTTGGTATACAGACATGTCCAGCAACAGAGTTATCTTCATCCCCAGCATCCTCTGTGCCATAATGCTGCCTTACTTTATTTTCAAGAGTTGCAATATCAGCACCTTGGAGACGGTCAACTCTTGTCTGAAAATTTAAAAAATATAAAACTTACTGGAAACGTGATTTAAATATTACTTAAACCAAGAATATTTTTCTATGGCTTTGTTCACCTACTTGAAACCTTCTTAAATAATACCTCGTATTCCTAATTTAATACTTACTCTATTGCGATAAAATATGAAAGTCGGCATAGCAGTGACGCCCTGAGTACTTGCAGTTTCTGCACATCTATCCACATCCACTTTTAAGAAAACTGCCCTTGGGAATTTCGCCGGTAACTGTTCAAAAAAGGGAGCGATACGCTGACATGGTGGGCACCTTTAACCATAAGTATAAATTAGAAACATGATTCAATAATGACGATGACTAGGAGATTTTGAAACAAAGGTTATACTTACCAAGTTGCTGTAAAATCTACAACAACCAATTTAGTTCCTGCATTGGCCATTTCTGATTGAAAATGTGCTTCATTTTCTATAATTGTAGCTAATCCCATTTTGATTAATGTATCCAAAAATCATCCAAAATACCAACTCAGATCCAAAAAACAAAACTTGACTCGGTAATTGGCTAATGGGTTTTCAATACTTAATGACAATTCACTTTCATCGTTTGACAGTTTACTTAAGTAAATTTTTAGACAACAGAGTGTTGTTGAATTTCCATAAGCTTTAATTTAAAAATAAAATAATTTTTTATAACGATTTTATTTCAGAAATGAAAATTTTAGAAAAGATTCCAGTAGTAATTAACAAATAATGTTTAAGGATATACTTAGATTATATATAACATTAATTGTATATTATATATTTTACAGATTGTACCTGCCACTTTATCAAGTTACAAGAATTAGAGATGATAACCAGTTGAAAAAAAATCTGACTGACTAGCTGATTCGGTTTATAGCATTGCTTTTCTAAGTTCAGAAATACGAAATACAAGGTTGTACTGAATGGTTTATTGCCTTTATAGCGCGATTTACTATTTGCTATTCTTCTATTAAACTTGGACCACGAAATAATATCAACTTTTATTGTCACACAACAACAAGTTTTAATTTAAAACGGATTTAACGAAAGGCAAATGAATATCATATCATACCAATGAATAATTATAAAAAATGAGAACAATATCGTTTTATAAAATTTAAAATAAATATGCAAATAATAATAGAAAGAAAAACTTGTTGTAATCCGGTGATTTTTGATTGAAATGTTTAAAAGACTTTTGACAAATTAATTAAGTATCGTATTAAAATTTCTATGTGATGACAGATGAACAATAAATAAAAATCCCACATTTTCCCTTATTTCATGAATTAAAATCCGTATACAATATTTATATCCGTCGATACTTGCCTAATTTTTACATTCATTTGATACATTACTAAATTTAAAAAAACGTTTAATTTATACTAGCTTGTTTTGTATATAGTTTTCAATGTGTAGTTTATTTAAAATACCTCATAGTCGTAGTATTGAAACTGTGTATACTTTGATTTTATGTTAACTGGTAAAAAGTACTAGTTCGACAACTATAAATGACAGAACTTCGTTTATATTTATCTTTGACCGCAGACGGCTATTTTTATTCATCTCGAAGATTTGAGAAAATTGAAAACAAATCTTGATTAATTCGCGGATTTTCATCTTCTTAAGGAAACGTAGCATATAAAAGCAATGGCTTTCCGAAGAAAGATTTAGTCGCCAGAAGATCTTAATAATGTCAAGAAATGTATAGTGCAGTAAAATAATTAGTGATTATTTTTAAACACATACTTCAGTATGTTAACTTTGTTTAGAATGTACTTTATATTGTTTTTTATTTTTTTGAATTTCGGAATTTATAACGGTTTTAGAGCACCAAATTTTAGTACAAATCTAAAATTGAAGAATGTTCCGATTAGATCAGACTTGGATTCGTTTTTGTATGTACTTAAAAAAGTGGCAAAATATTACCGTAAGAATTTAAATGTAGTCGATTTAAGCGCGTATTTTGGAATTTTCTTGGCAAACGGTGCGTACTATTTAAATATACAGGTATTCATTACATATATAAAAAGATTTTATATAGATTATATAACAACTGAAATACATTATTTAAAGGATAATGATGTGCATTTATTATTATTTATTTTTACAGTAAGTTTAAAACGTGCTTTAGAATTGCGACGACGATTGAAAGGTGAATCGCAATTACACGAAATAATTGATTCGAACGCTGAAATAATGAGACATTTTCACGATAATGCCGAAGATAATAATAAATTAAACTACGAGGAGAAAATGAGTGAGTGTTTTTAACCATAAAGTTTGTTTTTATGAATAGGTAAATTGGAAAAAAATAATTAGACACTTTTTGAAATATGAATTGCGATATGAATTTGTATTTAATAGTTTTTAGGGAATGTTAACTGTATTTTTCTATTTGAATTTAAGCAGTTAATTTTATTTTTTAGTTTTAAAACTTTTTTCCAATGAGTCGGAATGGATAAGAAATATTAATAAGTTCAATTCTGTTGAAATAAAAGACCGTACTACTGAAGCAAATCGATATATTTTGGGAGATTTGAGGAGCTATTCAGAAAAAATACAAGCGGTTGATGACGGCGTTCCCAATCCACGAAAATCGGGTAAATATATCATTTACGACTACTTCACCAGATTCAATTTTTTCTTTGTACTCTGTATACAAATATATGTATACAGTATAAAGACATTGACATTTTTTTTAACCTTACCCTTAAACTTTGATATATGAACTCATAAAGTCTTATTTTCAATATAGGAAGTGTCTCATCCATCATAATATCAAGTCGTCTTAACCCTAAACCGCGAATATTTCTATGATGCTTAATTATGTTATGCTTTTGTAGATAAATGTCTAGCATCGCTTGCTCAAGGACAATTAAATTCAAAAAGAATTTGTACAATCGACACATCTTGTTACGATGTTTTAAAGAAGGGAACGAGCTATGGTTACGCTTTGACTCACCGGTACGTACATAGGAAAATTTCGTTTGGTCTACGGGTGTATATATCTATATCGCATGTATGTATTAAGTTCAAAAACTACGGTTAGACAATTATTTTAAATAGTATGTAATCCATAGGAAGGAGTAGCATAATTAAAGTTACACTTATGGAGAGTATGACTTTGTAAAATATGTTACCTACCGACATCGCAATGAATACTCTGCTGTTCACTGTAAACTGAAGATGCAATTCAAAGTATTTTTTACTAAGAAAAAGTGTTGTTAGTATAAATGGGATATAGTTGCTAATATAATTTTCAAAGGCGTTATTATTATTGCCTTGTTATTTTCCTTCGTCCTTCTGGCTATTTTGTACAAAGTTTAACCTGACACTTTCACAAAACATTGTCTAGTACGGTTTTTGGAATTTTATTTATTAAGGATTGAACATTCACTCACATTGTGTACATTTCGCAAAGTTTGAGATCGTAAACTTTCATAAAAAGACGATTCATCGTTTTATTTCTTAATGGAATATTTTAACTCCCGAGAAGAATAAATCAAATATTTTTATTCGTGTAATGAGCATGCGTAAAACATAAAGACGTGGAATGATTGCGCCTGTAGGTCCTAAGAGGCATGAAGAACGTCATGCATTTCTGTTGTACGTTTTATTTTGATTGCAAGTTCAGACACTGAGGAAAACATCATAGGACACATTTCCACTTTAAATAATTTTTGATTTAATTCCTGTGCTAATAATAATTCTTACGAGACTAACTATTAATAATATTATTAAATTTATAATAATATACTTTATATTATTGTCACCAGACTGCTTCTTCTTGAAATGGCTCGCTACAGTCGTCGTTGTAGCATTTTCTCAAATTCCGAAGATCGCTACCTCTCCAACAGGTTCTGTTCAATGTTGTACGTAGAGGCTGAGTTCATTGCTGTTCAGGATTTTGAAGATGGCCTTGTTGATTTAATGTTGGAGATAAGTGAGTATTCACGCTGTTTATCTTAAATTTAAAAGTTCAAGTATTTACAGTACTGATTAAACAATTCAAGAGATACCTACTTACTTTACTAACAACTACATTATTTTATACAAGATTTACGTTTTTTGTACAAGATATTTTTAAGCGACTAATTTCTTAAATAAAAAAATTGTTTAAATCTACATCAATATTTTTTTAGTGTGTCTTTGCGGACTCCAAGGCCATGCACAATTCTTGGACAGAAATTGGTTAGAGAGGATGAAACGTTTTCAGACACCATTCGGCTGTTTTAGTTTAGATGTGAAAAATATGGAAAGTACATTTAGACAGGAGTCTCTCAAGTGGAAACTATATAGGAGTAGGGATAATCATATACTAGACGGGCTTTGTAATGAGCATGTGACTACTCTTGCTATGGCAACGTATGCTGAGGCAGTAAGGTTCATACTTGAGATCTACTATTAAGGCTCAGTTTTGAAAGGAAACATGGCATGACTGGATTTCTATGTTGATAAAAATAAAAATCTAGCTTGTTTTAAGCATCACATACAAAACTGGTTTTCTTGTTTTTCGTAACAAAATCAATAAACATAAAGCTGTATTCATTAATCGTATAAGTGTAATGATTTGACATACGTTAGATCTAGCGGATGCATTAAGTTCCTCATTAAAGGTCTACTTGGTGATTGTGGAAAGTGACAACATGTCGGCCTCGATATACATAAATAAGTACAAAATCAATGTCGGCCGGAATTATTGCATCATTTCCGTGGTCTAGGGAGAGTCATGATACTATAATTTGATATAAATTACGCATTAATTTAAACATATTTCGATATGCTTTAAATATATTCAAATCTCGCACGTGCCTTGCTATAAATTTAGATGTAAGTATACGGATGTAACTGTTAATTCCATAGCCAAATGATGTTCGAATTGCTACAATCTAATCTGCGTTATCCTTATACTTGTTTAGTGAAGAAAGTTATTGTTTATTTGGTGGTTATATGCATATTGTTTAAATTTTTATAGGAAATGATAAATCCACTGGCAAAGCCGGTTATGGGCCTTCGTATTATTTCTGCACCTGCATTATTTATTTGGTGTCAAATTATTTTATTTATATAACTCATTTTCCACATGATGTTTATATGAGTATACCAAGTTAAACGACACAGTCCAAACTCCGATACAAAAACTCCTTTATCACTATAATGTTACTTCTATTTAAAGAAATATATAAAAAATGTAATCTGCGTAAGTACCTCCACTGCTATAGTTCATATTAATTTATTAACAGACAAATTAAAATGCAGTACAAGTCCCGTTGGGTCCTGGGTTCATTTCTTTTACTGTCCGCGTACCGTTGGTTACTGGTACGTTCGTGCATTTTAATATTCTCATTACAAAATCCATACATCGGTGACCTGTGCGACCAAAATTTGGTAGTCTAAATTAGCTTGAGTTATTGACGACCATGGTGTATAATTTATATGGATAACAAACAGAGACCAATTTGAAAAAAGTTAAGACATAATAAATAAATTTTCGGATAAGCAGTCCTAAATTCGACGCTTTTTGACAAACAAAAAAATCCCCTTAATTTTAAAAAGTCACCCTTTAGCTGATTATCAAAACGGACATCAATAGTATAACAACTGATTTGCAATTACTTACTTGATACCATAGTCTGTTACTATTTCAAATAACATTTATTATTTCAAATTCAGGATTCGCACTTATCTACTAGAATTGTGTAAAAGTTTTATTTTGTGTATTTCAAGGTTTTCCTCTTTTTAATAATTAATTCCCTCAAGTTAGTCCGGTAAATAGACGAAAAATAAAGTAAAGTTACATAATTCCCACCAAGCTGAAAATCGGTAAGATTGCTTAAAATGTCATTAAAAACAAAACTTGAAATTCCCCTTTTCCCCTGTAAGGAAAAAATTTTATTCAAGGTCAAAGGTAAAAAAAATGAGTTTTTCGGATTTTCAGCAAAACGGTAAGTTTTATCATAAAAATACCTTAGACAAAAATGTAGATTATAAAATTATCTACAAAAAACTAAATTAATACTTTTTTTTCTACGAGCCACCGTTTTTGAGATATAACGATTCAAAAAGATGTAAAAGTTGTAATCGTCATAATATGCATGAGTACGCCACGTATATACATATATACATCTCTGTAGTTGTAATATATGTTAAAATATTTTTCTATCGGTCATTGTAACTTACACTACTAATATAAAATATAAAAAACTACCTGCTTAGATAAGTTTAGATATGCATGTTTCGTTAGAAACACCAAAAGTAAAAAACAAGTACAATTAGCTTGTCTTCCTCCAACCCTTAGTTGCTGCCTCATCAACATCTTTTTTAGAGTATATTACCAAGTTCAAGTGTGGCTTGGTTATCAGCTAGACCCCTACAGACTGGGGTTGGAAGTTGGTCAACAATTTATTGGAACCAGGCATACTTTACTTCCACCTGCGCCAGAAAAACTTTTGAACTGATTTTTTGCAACTGCAAAAGGGATGCAGTGCTAAATGTGGTTGCAAAAAAGTCGGATTGTTTTGTTCTCCCGCATGTACGCATTGTCAAGGCCGGTCGTTTCTAATATTGAATCACCAACGGAGGATCCGTTTGATTCCAACGAGGCAACATATACGCATTAAATTTCACTACATTTTTTTAAACTTAAATTGCCTTTATTTTTTCAATCTCTGCTAAAATCCATTATTTTTCAATAGTTTCAAATAAAACAGGATTAAAATTGACGGTGGAATAGGCCTACTGGGAAACCAAGTAAAAATAAAACGCCCAAGTACACTACCTCATAGGTGGCGAGGAAACGTGTGCAACGTGACGACGTTGACACGTTTTATAATCTACAATTTTTGTCTAAGGTATTTTTATGATAAAACTTACCGTTTTGCTGAAAATCGCGAAAAACTCATTTTTTTTACCTTTGACCTTGAATAACATTTTTTCCTTACAGGGGAAAGATGGGGAACTTTCAAGTTTTGTTTTTAATGATATTTTAAGCAATCTTACCGATTTTCAGCTTGGTGGGAATTTATGTAACTTCGAATGTCTAAATTGACCGGACTAAGTGTAATGTTACAAGTTCATGTTACAATTTTGCGTGTTTTCGTGCGCTGCCTATACCCTTAAAAAATATAATAATTAAAAGTATTGCATCCGCGTTAATTCCACCTTGTTGTTTTTTGCTAATTTCAGAAAAAATATCCAATTCTATTTTCCGCAACCTCTAAGAACCTCTAGCCATTGCGCGTAGCAAGTAAATTAATAGTATAGCGTTATAAATATTGAGTAATACTATTTCATTAGGGAATATTTAGTATAGTATATATTAGTATAAACCGTGTAGATGTTAATATTGGTCTATTCTATTAGTATATTTAAATATTTTAAACGAAAAAATGGGAACGAAAAGCCATATCATATTGATAAAAATTTATTAAATTTTTTACCATACCAGAATTTTTAAAAATTTGTTATTTTTTGTGTATTAAGTTCTGGCGGTGCCAAAGGTATCTTCGTATGCCACTGCGGTGTGGGGCCAACGACTGCTTGACATACATCGCAGGACGTCTAGACATTATACGATAGATCTTTACCAGATAGGGCTGGTAGCGTCAGGTGAAAACAATCATATGATGAAACGAAAACAAATCTAGTTATTCTATAACAAATAAACATTTAAGAAGACTTATTTAAGATAAGTTAATATAAATTTCAGGTCATTTTTTATACCTATAGCTTAGATATATAATAAAATAGCTTATATATATATAAATTAATGATATATTGCCTAAAATCTCCATCTATTCTGTCAAATATGAAGAGTCTTTTCAATAAATAAGATACTATAGTTCCAAGTATGTGTTTAACGCATGAAGAATACTTTAGTCACATTCGAGGTTCACAAGGGCACAATCACTTAGCTCGCAGAAAGTGTCTGTGGGTGTCCAAATGCATTGTTCCATACAACAATGGCGGCATCTATAGCGAAAGAAATCGTAAACGATGAACTTATACACACGCTATTATTAGCATTATTACCGGATAATAGAGATGAAAATCGCTTGTTCATTTAGATTCATCACTTGCTAAGTGGTGTGTAATGTATGCTGAGTTGCATCCGATTCAAGGATCATTTTGTCATCGGATTAGGCGAATTCTGCATAGTGATTTCTCTAACTCGATGTGGATTGATATCCATACTATAATTAGTTCTGCGCTAAGCAGCATCTATTTAACAGTAATAGAGCCTATAGTTAAATAAGCTATCTATATAACCTATCTTAGGTTACGTAACCTAAATTTATTGATAAGTAGTATTGAGTTTCTTATTCTGAATGACATATTCTGATCTGTTGTATTAAGATTTACTACATTATTAATGAAATATGTCTGTATTTTCTATTTAAAACAGGTACTACGTAAAATTATGCAATAAGAATTATAAAATTTGGTGTTGTAATAGAATTTTGCAGGCGACAAGTGAGATGAGAAACGTTAATAATAGAATGTCACCACTTCGTTACCTGAAGTCATGATGCGCCTACATACCAGAGATTAAAATTGTGTTGGCGCAATAGCGGTGCGAAGAATAGGTATAACAATAGCGAAACATAGAGGAACAGAACAGGAGTAGTTAAACCTGTAGTAAAGCCAGAGTGTTGTGTACTCCTTTAAGTGCTTTATGCATCAGTATGTAACTGTAGTAAAGAATTTTTTAGTTGTGATAATGTATATACCGTTGGAGAACCTTAATTTAATAAATAAATAAATAAATAAAGCCACCTTAAACCAGCATACTATCAATTTACCGTAAAATATAGGTAAATTAATGAAACTTACAGGAAGTTCCCTAAGATGTAACTTTTTTGCTGATTAACGACGGGCGTTGAATTAAAAAAAAACATACTAAAAAGTCATAAGATAGCGTAGAATTAGAAGACAGATAGCAGAAAGGAGTTGCGTCGATGCATTGATCATAGATTTTGTATTTTGTATTCCTCCTTATAAACAATTTTATGTAACTTTTGGTTGTACATTGAGAAAAAATATTATACTCGTTGCACGCGGATGTGCCATAAACATATCAACAAAAATTGGAGGATCACCACATTATCCGTGTCACTCCAATGACGCAACATAACATGCGTTACGTAAAAGGCTTTTTAGCATGCCGCTAGTGCCAAAGCACCCGGTTTTTGAATACGGCACCGTAGCCGTGAAATCGAACGTTTGACAATATCTTTGTTAACGACGATGACGAATCGCGACAGACGTAACCGAGTCCTGATACCGTTTATTTTGGAAACGGGATTCTATTTATTAATATTCATTGTTCAAGTAACGGAGTAATACATTTTACTTAGAATACATCACCTTATTGCAATATAATTTAATGCGGAACTAACGAAGAAGCGGTTTTAAGACAATTATACAAACCAAGTGGTTTTGCATACAGTTTGCAACTTGATGACAGTTTATTTCACATTGAAATATCTTCAAATGTTTCTAAGCGATAGAAGTTAAGTTTTCTATTTGTCTAGCCTTCATAGATTGTTTATTACTCTTGCAATTGTGTTTACGTCACAATTGTTAGTTTTTTTGAATGTTTGTAAGCGCTATCTCAGGAACTAATGATGCAAAGTTAATTTTTTTGGGTTGAATTTATTGAGGGAGTTCGTAGGCATATACTATGCTACAATTTTTTTTTTAAACGGTGAAGAAACTTCTCTACGTCAAATGAAATGCAATACAATTTTCAAAATCATTTTTTTCTTCTTCTTTTTTCAAAAACAAATTTGAACTGATTATGAATACCTACATCATTGTGACCGGGGTCGGAGTCGGAGAGCAGTTAAAGGATAAAATACTTAAACCTCCTTGTTTGAGATTGTTCTAAACGTCAGCAGAGTGTAGACCAACTTTAATTCTCATCTTACCTTTACCACTATTGATTACATTAAACGAAATTAATTACTCTTATTTGACAACCATTGTAATATACTTTATAGCATCTCCACAGCTGCAAGTTATGCAAGTGAACGTTACGACGACACATTCGGTGTCGGTCGCCGACCCATGCCATTTTGGTAATAACAGTAAGAATATTTAGTCATTACGACTTAAGCTTACTATGACCGCGAACGCATATAATTTATTGGCGGGTGCGAATTCTAGATCTTAGTAAAATACAAACTATATACAAAATTATTAAATAGTATATCCTTTTATTTCATGCAATATATTTCTTACTGGGAATTTTGTAATTAGTTTTATTATACGAAATATTCTTATATAGTCTTATATATTATGTATATAATATTGTTAATTTTATCTGATAATAGATTAATTTTATCGTAATAAAATTCTATTACTGTATACCTATTAGGCCACTTCTTAAGGCTGTTCTTATTCTTTGTCTTTTCCTTTTAAAATGTTGGCTTAAATACCCACATGAATAAACATGATATTAACTATGACTAAGTTATAACTTTTTAAAACGTACATTACGCTTGTACAACGTCGTTAATAAAATCGTTTTAAAGTCGTACTGTTTAATGTTCTTATAAATTACTTTCTTTATGTTTCCGTGGGTGAGATACAATCAGCACATTTATGTATTCAATAGGTACATATATTTGGCATCTATTCAGAATCACAATAGGATGGCTCATCTTATTGCGTAAGTGTGTTTGAGATCGTGCAAGAATTTGATGTTGTATGCTATGTATTAGATACTTCGCAGATTCGAAATAGGGCGGGTATTGACTAGGTTACATAATGATGACTAGAACCTCAAACTACATTTCTACGCTTGTTGAAGGCGATGTTTTATCTTCACACGTAAGATAAATTAAAGATATGATGAAATTCATTTACTTTTTTTCATAACTCTTATATACATATATTAAAAATATTTAATTCAAACTATATTGCCATAATGTGTATATGTTAGGGTCAAATTTTGTTTAGTAATGATAAAAAACTATATAACGTATAGGCAGAGTTTATTCCAAGTAATAAAATTATCGGATAACCAAAATCGGAGTAGCACATAATTTTATCTCCACTGCATATTTATAAAACTCACTTTCGCGTTTCACTTAAATTTGAATAAAAACCTCATAATCATTCCGAACATCAACCTATCTCTTACGTGCTCAGTGAATTTTCGAGATTTTGGCATGTTTACTGGCCGATTTAGTAAGCTGTAGATTATTTATAGGCTAAATATTTGATTGATCGGGTAATAGATAATGTTGGAAAATGTTGTAAAATTTATATTACCGCAGGATCAATTTGTCGTAGATAAATTAAAGCGTTATTAACTCATAATAATTCTGCTAAAGACCAAACCCACTTCAAGAAATCTCTGCCTACATTTGACACAGGTATCATTGAGCTTGATATGTATGCTTTATTCCTTAAAAGAATCATTCGAAGCAACTTTAGTTATAATTAAGTTAATTTCTTTATTTTAAAAATAAGTGTTATTTTTTGTCATGAAAAACGATCCGAAGGCTTTAGACAACAAAGGATTGGAAATGATTGCCATGCACCGTTAGATGGTCAAGCGTTATGGTGTCGATGATCGATATTGTCAGTCTGCGCATACGCCGACTTCCGTTACACTAATCTGATACCTATGACAGTTTTACCCATGCGACGTGCAAGTAGCTATAACAATAACCCACATTATTTAAAAATATGGCCTACAATGTTTTTGAGGACATGGCATTGTTTATTTTTATCTAAGCCATGCCAATATTTTTATACAACATATTATTCAAAAAAAGGTGATCCGTGCAGCTTCTTAATCTGAGGAATTAATAATTAAAAATGTATTTAATTTTTTAGCCATTTGATTCATTATTTTGACTTTCTAATATTATTCACAAACAAGTTACAGGCGTTTGGAGTTTATCCCAACCTATCTTCAAATGTCACCGAACCTCTGTGTTAAAAGAAAATATGTAAATTTGTTTTATAAAAATGAATATTAATTTGTTTACTTTACGTTCATTTCTATTGAACATAAAATATCACCCACGCTCAAGAAACGTCAGTATTATTTTTCTAAATTCAAAAGAAGCTATTGTAAAATTCTTCAATTTTTAAAATTTTTATTTTTAATAGTTCCTGTTCAATGTTCATTATGGACTCACGACGAGAGGGCGCGTCATTAAATAATACGAATCAGGTGCGCTCTTTGCAGTCGACTTCCTTCTTGCTCACTTAAAACCGGGAACGAAGCGAGGAATATATCACGTTCTCTCTCGATTCTAACAATTCATTTATTAATTGTATTGGAAGTAATGTATACATATTTGCAAGTTTTTCTATGTTAAATTGTAAAGTTGTGTGCCTGCCAAGCCAAAAAAATTGTTGTTTCTGGAATGGAACTAAGTACCTAGTATATGCCTTGTGGATAAATCACTAAGCCAAGGAATCCGTATATAATGCATTATACCACGTAATTCGTATGCCAGTTATTTAAATTAGTCTACGACTAAATGTGGAATAAAATAAATGCTTCATCTATAGAATAAATAAATAATAATGCTCATTGAGAATTTTATGATGGTGCGGAATCAAATTTAATTCAATAAGTGTTGCTATGTGCCGTTACCTTAAACTTATTCTGATTGCATTCGATAAGATATCTATGGGTTGTAATTTGGATATTCATATAACTTTATGTCACTAAACAAAGAAATCTTCAAAACACTGCAATATAGAAATTCACATTATTTTGTCTGATTTTTTTTAATAGCATAGGTCGGTATACAGCCTTTTGAGGCTTCTAAACCAAAACATATTTAAGAAATACGGAAGGGTAAGATTGTTAACGAACTCTTTATTGTTTTAATTTCATGAAAGATTAAATTGGTAATATAATTATTAGTCATAATGGTGACTGCAACTGCAAATTATTTTATTCAGGTTTACGTCATGTATTTGGAATTTAACTGACAAGAAGGTAATGTAAAGATCTAGTTACTGACTCACTTTGGTAATACATAGAATTTTGTACTCATTTTTTTACTGTCAACTTTATATGAGGAAAACTTTGGGCCTTTATTTTTACACATTATAAGTCCTGTTTTGATACAAAGTCAACGAACTCTTTTCTTACCGCATTTGTTATATAAAATGTATAAAGGAAATATAAAATAGACTGATGCATATAATCATATATCTTGTGGTATTTGCGCAAAGGATAACCCGATAAGGGACCGCTTTATATTTAAAGGATTTCTGCAAACTGTGAATGCACGCTAAACGAACCAGTTACTTGAAACCCGGAATACCCGTTGAATATTAAAAAGATATTTACGATCTACAACAATTGCAAGCCAGACAAGAATTCTTGTAGGCCCTATATACATAATTCATACACATTTAAAGATCAAAACTCACCGATGTTCTGTTTTTAAATTATTTAAGAAACTGCAGTCAGGCAAGTTGACGTTTAGTAAGAAATTGTTAAATAATTTTTTATGTATATTTTTTAGTATAAATTAGGGGGCAAACGGTCAGGTGGTTCATCTTAAGTGATATAGATATGGACACTCATGAGAAATACGATAGAAGATGTCTCGCTTTATTGAGCACACCAAACTTCTTTTTATCCTACCCTCCAAACGATCGCGAAACTAACATACGTCGATATGCCAACGCCATGAATATATATAGAGGTAATAATAAATATAAATATATATTAATAAATAGTATTAATCTTAATTATATAATAGTAAGATAATTGTAAGAATAAAGTTTTTCCGCTAGGACAGTTTTAATTGTTTCTCCACCTTGAATAAGAAAAACAATAATTAAATTAGCATTTTGTTCATGATCTTTGGCGTTCCCACATAATAACTTTAGGTTAAATATTCGACATTGAGGTAGATCACATGTACTCTTCTTAAATTTTAGCTTGTTGCATAAACTAAATTTACATAACATCATAAACTTTAAAATATTTCACTATCTTGTCGAAAACATATTTAGGTGCATTTATGCCCCATATATGATTGTTGTGACTCCATGTTGGATCTGGTACAATGTATTCCTCCACCAAGTTAGGCAGCTTCGAACTAAGCTCGTTAACATCTTCTAAAGATGAAACCCAATCATTCATACCGCAGATAAGAAGAACTGGTGACGAAATGAGGCTAATATCGTAGTCCGGAGGTTGTTCGGTGCCATATCTTTGTAAATTTCCTTCTTTGCCTTCATCATATCGCTGGAACTTCTTTGAAACAATCAGTTGACCAAAATGTGAGAAGGTTTTACTTGAAATACCAACAAGTAAGTGTCCAAATGCGACAGATAACGTTCTTGCTGATATAGTATCATGCTTATAGCCTGTTGCCAGAGCTAAGCCCGTTCCACAAATCGACTCTGGTGCTAATTGACAAAACTTTTCGACTAAGTGGTGCAGAATTTGTTGCTTAGCAAAAATTTCGCCATAGCCTAATTCATCGAGAAAAGTCTTAAATGTTTTAGTTTGCAGGGCTAACAGTTTGGGTATTGGACTTTTAATATATTTCATAAATGCTACAGGTGCCAAATGCACAGATAACTGTATTTTGCTATTATAATCAGGCCTTAATGAAGCCATTATAAAATAATCTGTGGTACCTTGAGAGTGGCCAACGTAGTAAACCTTAGGCTTCTTAGTTGTTTCAATCACATAGTCTATAATAGCTGGTAGATCATAGTTTCCCGTTTCATCAAAAGAAAACTCCCAGTATTCGGGGTCTTTGTCGGGGTCCAGAAATGCATGATTTCTTGAATATGTATTACCCCTCCCATTTGCCGCCCATACATCGTAGCAGTTATCAGAGAGAATATATCCTAAGCCGACTTGAGGTCCTGCTAATATCCAAGCATCAGAGCTGTCAAATAGCCCATGCATTAAAATAACGGGATAGCCCCTGGTGGTATCGCATTTCGAAGGTATCCGAAATATGCTCAGTATATAATCATCTTCTGTAGTAACTATGTGGTCCTCCGTAGGGTATCCGTATTTTGACGTTAGCTCAGTAAAATTAAAGTACACGTCTTCATCATATCCAAGAGCTCTTTTCAAAGGACGGTCATCTGGCAGCGAATACGATAAAAGCTTTTTGGGTCCCGAAGCGGTGACCGAACATACACCAAAAAACAAACACCATAGCACAAAGAGTAACATCATTTCATATTTATTTATTATTTTATTGTTTTCACAGGTAAATTTAAATTGTTTGTGTTTTTCTTGTAAAGAGCAACACAGTTTTATAATATTCGAATGACCTTAAAGCTAAGGTCTTAAGAATTAACAAAGTCCTAATAAAGTCGTGATAATCGGTTAATAATAATATTTTTGTAAATTATAACAATAGCACATTTGAAAAATCTTATTTCCTACATTTAACTATCTATGGTTCTAAGTTGTAAATATTTTTAAGTGCTTTTATAGTATAAATTTGTTTATTATTTGTCATTTAACTAATGGTATAGTAATTAAAAGGTTCAATTAAGACGAAATTAATTTGTATGAATAAAATAGTACTTTAAAATTTATTGAATGCGGATTTTTTAAATATAGTCCATTGGAATCCTTTGAAAGGGCAAGATTTGAAGGTCAATAAAACCTCAACCTTTATTGGAAGCTGTTTATGAAGGTTGCCAAGAAATAGACGATATCTGGTTATAACACTGTGGTTTTCATTTGTAATATTAATGGTATAATCAAACAATCATTATATATTTATAAAAGGATTGTTAGGTGCTAATTATGCATTTGAGAGTAACGGACAAAGGACGAGGAGGACATATATCTATGTTTGTTATCGTTTTTGTGGACAGTTGGTAATGTACAAGACATTCCAACATATGCCAATAATGGTTACGGAATTTTGTACCTCAGAGAATTGAGAAGAATACCTACTGCTTGCAGTGGTCATTATTTAGTGTATATTAAATTATTTAAATAATATGATATAGATAACAATTCATCGATGAAATAATTGTTTGAGTTGTGATACAGTACTATACGGCAAGTGCTGATATTTAATTGAATTGTAAGAATTGTATAGTAACATAATTATTTTTTTTAAATTTTATAATTTGCAGTAGAAACCATAACATACTCGTCTCCTATCAGCATCGTATAACCATATAACTTGACTTCTCTTTTATGGCTAATAAAGGTAAGTGAGCTATGTTTATATATCTATACCACCTTCGACAAGCACAGAAGGCTCGATTGTATCCTACGTGTGTCTTGATAGTCTCGACCGGAAGTGCCTTGCATATTTCCATTTAATCATTCAGCAACCAGTTTTTATTTATAAACCGATTTTTTTACCGCTTCAAGGTAATAGCATTTTAAATTAACATTACATCAATAACCAAAATATGTAAAAAATACAAACGTCAGTGAATCAAATGATTATTTTAAAGGTGAATGCGATCGTGTACTATTATGTAATTATCATATTCCAAGGTCAATGTCATATTGCCACCTCCGAGAAAATCATGAAAATATTTTAAATACTTACATATTGTAATACAATACCAAATAATGAAGAAAGTCAAATAATCTAATTGTCAATCTATTAAATTATTAATATCGTCATTTTAAAAATGAACAGATTATATATTGTCCATCCATCTTTAGTAACCTCTTTAGTTAGATTTCAACAAATTGTGCTTTAAAAAACGAATGCGAATGCAATTTGGACAGAAATTCTATATTGTATCTATGTAAAGTTTAATAATGATTAATGAAATAATAATCTGGCGAAATTAGATTGTTAGATCTCCAGAATTTTCATTCGTTCTCTGGTGCAAACCACTAAACAAGAATTTAATACCTAACTTGCCTCCTTTTTTACTGTCAAAATTTTCAATATATCGAATTATTTTTTACTTTAAATTGATAAACTTGTGTCGTTAGCCTATAGAACACGTTACAACCCTAATCATCTTTAACCTTTTTCTCAAGTGCGTCGAAATGTCAAATTATTGAGTAACTCTGTAACAATTCTTATTATTAGAAATAAGACAGTATAGAAATGACAATAGACTTAGGTTCACCTTTCTTAAAATAGTCTATTGTTTCTCAAAGAGTTAAAAAAAAGTATGGTGCAATTGAACGTACAAAATCTAATATATAAAATTCTCGTGTCACAATGTTCGAACTCGAACTCCTCCGAAACGGCTTGACCGAGTCTCATGAAACTTTGTGAGCGTATTGAGTAGGTCTGAGAATCGGCCAACATCTGTTTTTCATCCCCCTAAATGTAAAGGGTAGTTCACCACTAAATTTTATTATTATTTTTTAGACAAAATTTTTAGTTTCTATTTTTTTATGATAGAACATAGAAAAATACATACAATCCTCAATTTTTACCCTTCTACGATCAACCCTTATTTTTTATTTATTAATTGAAAATTGAAATCACATATATGGCAAAACAACGTTTGCCGGATCAGCTAGTAGTATATTATTAAGAGTAACATTGATAAAACTGTGCTGAGTCTTCTGATGGTAGAACAGGAATCACAGGTTAAGTAAATATTATGTATTATTTATATTTACTATAAATAGTCTATTAATGAGTCTTAAAACTGTTTAAGACTCTTTAAAAAAACTTTATCACGTTTGATTTTACAGTCACACGAGTGGTTATTTTTTTTTAATGGGATAGAATTTCGGTACCTTATTTTAAGAACCAGTAGTTATATAAATACTCAATTAAATAAGTGTTGTTTTAATTTCAAAATGAATAAAAATATACTTTTGAGTAGATACAAAAGAGAAACGTGAATAAAATAAATAAAGACCAATAAAAACACGTCCATTTAATCTGTTTTATGTAAACAACAATTCTTATTGTTTTTAAAGTGGATTGTATGCAAAGTACTGAAGTTTTTAATTTAAGATATCATTGTTTTTTTATATAATATAAATATTTTCAAACATTGTACAAAGGGTTAAAAAATTAAATATAAATCAAAATAAGCGATCCTAGCATTGATGCTTCACAATAAATAAGTGTTAAGTTTAGATAAGAGAAAACACGGTTTGGTAATTATTTCAAACTAGAAAGTTTATATTTTTGTAATTCCTAAATATTTTTTCTTTATGTTATCAGATTTTATTCTTTCCATATAACATTATATGTTATATAGGCTTAGGATTATTGTTTTTTTTAATATAGTTAACTAATTATTATTCTATTAATTTTGTTGTTACATGTGAAACTTGCTCTATTTGGCATATGGAATGCTCCATAGGGAAAAAAAGGATATATTGGTATAACATTTTTTATTTTAGTTTCGATGTGTCCCTAAAAATGTCTTAACGATTATCATTCGTTAAAAAAATATATGACTTAAAATTTATACACAATCATTTAACAAATATATGTATTTGTATTTTAAATATTAACTTCTTAATTTATTATTTATTAGGTTATTTCTAAAAGGATTGTTGTTATTGACGTTGTAATGGAAAATATTAAGAATTGTAATATGTTTGTTATAGTTAAACGTGTCTTGTAATCTCAATTAGAGCCTTATATGTTATGCAAATTATGAAAGCCTTAGGTTAAGGCTATATCTCATCAAGTACATATTAAATGATTGTGCAAGGTGATCTAATTATATAATACCCATTTACGTAATTGTCATTAAAAGACATCGATTTCTCGAGCACCATTAAGAAATGATTAATTATATGTAGTACCTGTAGTTGTAACAATTTACAAAATTTCATTAGACTAAACTTTGTTTCATGTTATGATGGTTCGATCAAAGAATTCGAGAAAGAGAAAATATATGATTTGTATTTGACTAAATATCAGCTAAAAATAATATAAAAACAATGCCTCCGGGTATTTAGATTACAATTAACTGATAATGCAGATCAGTGGCACAAATAACTTTATTATTAAAAAAAAATTAAGTTGTAGAAAAACAAAAGAGAAATTATCATTAGTAAGAAAGGAGACAAATATTACAGACAGTAAAACAAACATTACGGCAAACATATTAAAACCATCGTTCTGACATCAAAGTAGTAAGATAAACATGCATAACAGTGTTTATGCTTAAAAACCTGCCGCATTTCCTGACTGAATAGTTATCTCATCCGGGTCAGCAGGCCAAACTATCTGACTGCTAATTATCTTAATGTTGTAATCAATACTGAAACCTTAACTTATTGTCATATCTGATTGTATGTTTGTGGGAAAAGTTATGAGATATCTGACTCGTTTAAATATTCGGCATATTTGGCTACTTTTTAATACTTGTTTTGTACTAAAATACTTTAATTTTACAAACATTTAACACAAAGCCCGAAACTATGCCTTATATTTGGTAGTCTTATATTAACAACTTCATTTTTATCCCAATAAATGTAATTAAACTACTCTTAATCAAAAGAAAAATATTAAGCTCTCGTATGCTTTTAAAAATATTATTTACTTTTATATATAACCCAATTGGATTAGTGATTGGGTAAAACTTCGTAACCTGCAAGATACAGTATAAACGTTTTACTCTTCATTATACTTTTAAAATACAATATACAATTGTCATAATTGTTACGACGTGTTAATTCTTCTTTAGATTTTATTTAAATACGACAATCTA
The DNA here is from genome assembly GCA_963693355.1 of Pontia daplidice. Classification (NCBI taxonomy): domain Eukaryota; kingdom Metazoa; phylum Arthropoda; class Insecta; order Lepidoptera; family Pieridae; genus Pontia; species Pontia daplidice. The sequence continues at coordinate 3,248,499 of CAVNZL010000003.1, forward strand.
CTGCAATTATTTATGATGGATTAAATTGAAATCATCAGATCGAATTCGAGGCCGTTTAGAGCGATACCTATGGTTGTCACCTTAGAAAACATTTAATGTAATTGAATAAAATTGTATATAAATGTGCAGGGAAATGCTAGTAGTATTTTGCCTAGTGTTTGTAGGTTGCCTTCCGCATAACGAGAATGTTTTGCGGCGCCGCATTGGAACCAAAGTTGATAGTAAACTGCATTTAATCAAAGATTAAACGCTAGATATGTTTTCATAGAAATAATTTAAAGTTAAACTGATAGAGGAGTGGTCTCCTCCTTTCTTGATATAAATTTATACATAAGACTTGTTACCAACAGACCTAACGTTAAAAATATCGATAGGTCAATAATTAATGTATGTACAAAAACTCTCGAGTTAAAAATGATCGGAACAGGCGTCGAAATTTTTTTTTTCAAGATATTATATTAAAATCTAGTGGTAACTATTACGGTGCATAGAAATTTTTATTGCTACAGTTGTTATCACACAAATCAATTAATAATTTTGCATAAAATATTTATGACGTATGTCTCTTCCGTCAGCTAACTCACAATGGAGAGAGAGAAGAATGAGAGAGAGTTCTTAAATATGTTGGAAGGCAGGGGGGGGCCTTAGGCCCGGCCCCCCCCCCCCCCCCCCCCAAACCCCCCCCCCCCAAAAAGGGGGGCCCCCCGCCCGGGGGGCCCCCCGGGGGGGGGGGGGTGGGGGGGGGGCCGGGGGGGGCCCCCCCCCCCCCCAGGGGGGGGGGGAGGGGGCCGGGCCCCCCCCCCGCCGACCCCCCCCCCCCCCCCGGGCCCCCCCCCCCCCCCCCCCCCCAAAAACCCAAAAAAAAGTTGGGGGCCCCCCCCCCCCCCCCCCCCCCCCCCCCCCCCCCCCCCCCCCCCCCCCCCCCCCCCCCCCCCCCCCCACCCCCCCAAAAACCCCAAAAAAAAAACACCCAACCCCCCCCCCCCAAAAAAAAAAAAAAAAAAAAAAAAAAAAAAAAATTTTTTTAAACCCCCCCCCCCCCCTTTTAAAAAAAAAAGAAAAAAAAAAAACCCCCCCCCCCCCCCCCCCCCCCCCCCCCCCCCCCCCCCCCCCCCCCCCCCCCCCCCCCCCCCTTTTAACCCCCCCCCCCCCCCCCCCCCCCCCCCCCCCCCCCCCCCCCCCCCCCCCCCCCCCCCCCCCCCCCCCCCCCCCCCCCCCCCCCCCCCCCCCCCCCCCCCCCCCCCCCCCCCCCCCCCCCCCCCCCCCCCCCCCCCCCCCCCCCCCCCCCCCCCCCCCCCCCCCCCCCCCCCCCCCCCCCCCCCCCCCCCCCCCCCCCCCCCCCCCCCCCCCCCCCCCCCCCCCCCCCCCCCCCCCCCCCCCCCCCCCCCCCCCCCCCCCCCCCCCCCCCCCCCCCCCCCCCCCCCCCCCCCCCCCCCCCCCCCCCCCCCCCCCCCCCCCCCCCCCCCCCCCCCCCCCCCCCCCCCCCCCCCCCCCCCCCCCCC